>BGPR01004250.1:10624-116244 GCA_013235015.1 Araneus ventricosus | reverse complement strand
CTAAGTAGATGGACTGAAAATTGGAACTTTCTGAGCCGTGAAGCGCCCAAGTGGTTACACCCCTCTTCGTGAATGTGTCCACAGCGCCACTTTAGCAATACGTAACTGAACCAGCGACGGTGGATCATTCACGAAGGCTCCAAACTGCATTACCGGTCACTGCGATTCAAGCCTACTCCTTCCTCTCGCCTTAAAAACGGGACCTCCTCCCCACTCCGATTTCCACACTGACTCTCCCAGCACGATCTACAATTTGTGGTTTTCTCCTTTGTGAGAGAACCTCACTTCACTTCCCCAGGTCTTTCAGTTTTATGATCCAGAACGCCAAATGGAGAACGGACGAAGTTGGATTTCCAAACTTTTCCACAGTCTACGCCAGTTCTCGTCGGGAAGCGCTCCAAATGGCTTCGAGTACTCTCTTCGTGAATGCTTAAGAGCGGAGGATCATGGGTTCGAGACCCGATTTCATTGAAGCTCCGCCAAAAACGTGGGACAGATGCGCATTAAGCATGCTGTCATAGGTGAACTTCCCTTATCTCTCCATGGTTCAAAAGGTCATGAGGTCAGTTCCAAAATACCCCCATATAACTTTAATCGGACTAAACTAAACCAAACTTCTACATTAAAGAGAAAATAACAAAGTCGAAACAAAAAGAACGAAATAGACAACATTTTGTGTAACAGCATTATAACTATATAGAAAAAAACCCTTGAAGAATGCTACCAAAATATGCTTTCATTGTTTTTTTAATTATTAAAATTAATTTTACCTACATTTTAGGAGGAAAAATTGTATGACCAATATCAATAAGGTTTCCCTGAATAAAACTTTTCGAAAACTTTGATATTACTTATTAGTCTTTGGCATTTTAATTGCATTACAATTAAACAATGGAAAAAGCAGTTAAGTAATGAGTTTTAGAAAGTTACGTCTTATTCTTGCATAGGGTTTTCAACCAACTTGCATAACGTTATCTATTGAAACATCAATAAAATATTCTATATGAAAAGTGCTACAGACCACGAACACGGTGACGTGCATGTTATAAAGATAATTTTGTTAAGTTTAGAGTAATGTGAATAAACAATTAATTGGCTTGCGGTCGGTACGTGACTAATAATGAAGTATACCAAAACAGATGAAGAAGCGGATATATTGGAGTTATTGCCTGCTTCAGAATATAATATTAATAATGCCGGATTCTGTATACTTCTACGCGGCAACAGATCTCCCAATACAATTTAGCAACTTCATGACAACTAAAAAATAAAACGATAAATTAAAAGTCCACAAAGTATCTGATTTCAAATCCCTTACGGAAACATTACTGAATTGAGAAACGTCTATAAAGTATTGTTTTGGACAAACATGATCTGTTTGGGAACAAGGAATATGGTGTCGCGTAGGAAAAAATGAGTGCAGAAATGTATAATAAGCGTTTCAGAAACGGCGAGTAATAACAGCTAAGTAAAAGAATAAAAAAAAACTTGTTACCTATAAATCAAATTGAGTAATTCGTTATTTAGTAAATTATCCATCGAGGGAAGATTTCAATTGCATTTCGAAACGTGTTATATTCCGCTCTTCAAAGTGGAAAGACAATAGAACTGGGTTAAAGACGACTTCGTGGCTATGCACTGACTTTGGTCATGGATAAATTGCAAACAAATTCAATTCGACGATTTGCATAGCTTCAGCTTTCACATAATGCGGCATTTCCAAAAACAATCAGACAACTACTATATAGAAACTAGTTTCATATCGAACAAAAATTCCCTTCTTTTTCATGCTAGCAACACAGTTATTTGAAATCTGCGCCTGCCAAATTCAGTTTTTGAAAAAATTTAGTTTAAAAATCCACGATTCGTTAATAAAGTTCAGAAGTTCAAGAACTGATAAATCACCGCGTCATTTGGCAACGTTAAGAAGTTAAAATCCCACTTCTTAACTAAAAACCTCTGTCCCTTTTCAGAAAACAATTTGATCTCAGTAAAGCCTGATATCTGGAAAACAGGTTGATATCAGCCTTTCTCGCGTATAAATATCATGCTATCAGAATACAAAAGCCAACAGAGCTGGAAGTAAAAACCTTTTCAAAAGTGAAGCAAACTTCGGCACTTTATAAAAGCCGCTACTTTCTTTAGCTTTCTCCAAAAATGAATAAAACAGAATGCGGGGGGTTTTTTGTACCTAAAAGTGCCTTAAAACAAGCAACTGAATTTCAGATATGTCTCTTCTCAAAGCCAAGCGGGCCCAGGTGACTTGGGATCTTTTTTATTTTCCCTTTCACGCGGTCGTCCATCGGATCAGCATTTAAGTCTTCCAAGATCTAAAGTATCGAATGCTTCAGCAAAAATTCCAAAGGGATATAGAAACAGAAATAAGGAAGAAAAATTTTTAGAACAGAACGGTCTCGAAAATCTTTTATTTGTTTTTTTCGGGAAAAAGTTGTTTTATTTTCTATACCGGTCGCTTCGGTACTGGAATAGTCAGAGACACAAATGCCGAAAGAAACCTTTATTTTAGTTTTTTTCTTCTTGAAGACGGTTTGTTGGTACATTGTGATGGAGAAGTTGTTCTTGTGTCTGCTTTGCTTTTTTTTCCCTGCTTCATTTTCTTTCTATTCCTCTCGAACGTATGTCGTCGCTGCGAGTTTCTCTTGATGCACTTAGGTGCTACTGAAACGTGAGATGCGTTCTTCGGAAAAAGAATATGTTCTAAGGCACAGTAAAAAAACAGAAAAGAAACCGAAATTCGCAGAGACGTTGCAATAGCACTCGGTGTGGGACAAAAGCTACAACTTTTATACAGCGTAACAGAATGTATCAAGGTTTAGGGAACGGGATGATTTTTTAAAAATACAAATGCCTCTTCTTATTTATCTTGTAACGATATTTTGCTACGGGAATGCAAGTTTTTCTTTTCAGAATAAGATTTGTATGTTTAGTCGAAACAGGTTTGGGATCTGAACTTCTTAAGTTACGGATCGCGACCCCAAATGGGGTTACTGAGGATGGTATCAAAGATGTAAATCGCTGACACTTTTCTTGACAGTCTCTCCAGTTGTTGCAAGAAGAAACAGATCAAAATATCAATTCATGTTTTATCCCTTAACTGGCGTTGTGGTTCCATTTACTTCCCACAAATTTTTTAACTTGTTACCCTAAGAGAAAAAAAAAATGTGCCTTGCTCTTCCTGTTATCATTGTTTACAAACTCTATGGTGAAATCCTAAATGAATCTTAATTTGAAAAAAATATATATAAATTATCTGATCTATTCAAATGATAAACACAGCAAAAGTAACAATTCTATTGCTTTTATAAAAACTTATTTATTTTCGTACATATTATAAAAATGGGATAAAATGGCACTACGATGCCAACTAAGCACAGAAATTTCAAGACGCCAGTTAAGGGTTAAAATATTTCATAAAAGATTATTAAATAATAGTATAAAAATGTTTATTCGTCATTAATTAATGTTACTTCTTTCAGGTTTTAGAGTCGTTAGAATTGCTCTCCCCGAATAGAAGTTCGCAAGAGAAAAAAAAACTTATGAAGACAAACATTAGATCAAAACGCATTTTCCCCTTTAAAACCCTTTATAAGGCAGTGGTAAGTATACTTACCACCAAATTCATTAATTTTTAAATGCATTTTTTAAGGTTGGCATAAGTTATCGCCAATTTTTTCGATGAAACAAAAACCGAGATATTCCAGTTTCTTTACTTAAACCACAAGTAGTGTCTGGACTTGATAATTAATAATTAATTAGCAAAATTAATTAACAAAAAATTAATGTTCACTGAATAAGCTAAATGTATTTCTTTTCTTAAATGAATTTCAATTCCAAAGCCATTTTACGATAACATTACTAGAAAAAATTGCCCTTTAAAGGTTTAACTTACGCCTGCCATGTGTCGACTGTCAGGTTTTATGAAAGTTTTGAAGACATTTTCAAATATTTGTTTTAATTCGTGCTCAGATACATTCAAGTTATAATATGCATTATTAATTGACTGTAAATTGTTTTCTTTCTATTGTTAATTTCTGTTTTTCGGGCTATGATTCTTGACAACAACAGAAAATATCAGCTTTCTAGTAGTATTTGATGACGATAATTTGAAAATAGATTTTATATAGAAATTAGATCAAACTAGTGTGCTAAAATACATTGCGAAATATTTCATAATCTTCTTCCACAATAGGAAGTTTTATACATTACTAGATATTATTCTTCATATTTTGCGAAATGTTTCAGAAAATATACGTTTAATTCTTAATATTTTTTTCTGTAGAATTTAATTTAGTATAAAAAAATAACAGAAATTTTCCGAATGTTATGCAAGGAATTGTAAGAACTTAATATGAAGCAGTTTTCCTATGTTAAAATTTAAAAGAAGCCTGCCGCAGTCTCGTGTATGATTATCGGAATTAAAAATTGGATCAGAAATTAATGAATTCATCAAGTTTACTCTATATTCTCACGCATCGAAAGTTGTTAATTTTAAATAGCTTATAATTTTTTATTCAAATTTTGGAGAAAATATGTCACTTTTTCTAATGGCACGGAATTTAAAACCGAAGTTTAGCAAATAATACAGATAATTTTTTTTTCTGTCCTAAAATTTCCAAGCAAGGGAATTTTCAGAAATTCTGACTTGCCATCTGCTTTTAAGTCTGTGTCACCAATAAATTGTTACAAAAAGTTTTTTTTTTTTTTTTTGTTTTTACTAAGGTTATGGTCTGCTACGCTATTTTTTTCCTCTCATAAAAAATTAAATCGAAATTAATGAATGGAAGTAATTGATATGTTGTTTGCATATCTTTAAAGGAAGGAACTTATATAGTATTAAATATTTTCTTGTTAATTGCAGATGTCCAATGTTCATAAACAAAAGTTCACATAGAAATGTCAAAGAAGAATATAGTTATAGAGAGTTCAAAACCTTGGTTTATACAAACGCAAAAGGAGACTTCAAAGTCGTAATCATTTTATTCAATGCTTTAAAAGTCGAAGATAGTTTCAAAGCATGAAGAATGAGCTCCATATCTCTCCCACAGGCTCAACTGAAGTGCTAGCCACCAGAGTACAGTGCGATCGCTAAATCTTATCAATGATATATTAAGAAAAGGTTGAAAAGATAAAATAGGAAGAAGTTCTACTTTTTGAGAAAATTCTCTCTGTATAAAATATGCTTCAATCAAAAGGGGTAATTCCCACGCATGTTTCAGTGCGCAACTCGCATAATGGTCCCCAAGTAAGAAATAAGTTCCGTTCTATGAATCATCATCATCTTCCTGCAAGTGCCCGGGAAAGGGAATGATTTTCTTTTCGTCGTTACGGCCCAACCTCGCGCGATGCGTTTATGAGGGAAAAGCGAATTTTTGTGAATATTTCATGGACAAAGAAATAAAAAAAGACGCTTTTCCTCTAGCAGAGTTCTGACGCCTTTGCATTTCAAATTTCTCTCCTTTGGACACTATTTCCATCGTATTTCAATTTCGCTTCGAAAAAAAGATATATATATATAAAATAAGAGGTACCGGAGGGAATTGACGTAAAGAAATCTATATCAAATCTCGTAACTAATAAGCAATTTGTATACGTATATGCAGCTAAATATACGCATTGCGGATGTTTGGATTGGAGCCTGTCGCAAGTGACTGTGAGCGAGATGGTATTGATAAGATTTATATGCAAGTTATTTGATCGAAGCGAAGTATCTTTGCGGATGTGTATACATTTGCATGAAGGATCTGAATTTTTAAAAGCACCCATAGGGAAATCAAAATGCCCCAAAGCAGAAGGTGGAAACAGTGTAATCAGACTGTTCGCGAAGCAGTCAAGTTATTGAGGAAACATAGAGCCGAAACTGCGATTTGGTTTGTTTAGATCTGATTTCGGGAAGTTTCACATGGGAAATATATCAATATATTATTTTATCAAAATAATCGGATGAGTTCATGTTTTGTTTGAAAAAAGTCATACAAATCGGAACACATAAGCATAAAATTGAAATTCCAATATGAAGCTTGGACAGTGGAAATTTTTGATCTTCAGAGGTCAAAATGTAAATTTACATGGCTAAATTATGAATACTAGCTGCTTTTCCTCATGTAGAGATCTGAAATATATTAGGTTGTTGATGAAACGAAAGGGTTGAAAGTGCAATTCGACTTTTTAATATTTGACTTCAGGAATCTTCACTTGGAAAATGTATGAGTATATTACTTTACCAAAATAATGGGATAAGTTGTTAATTAGATAATCAAACAAAAAATAATCAATAACAAAATAATTTGATAGACTTGATTTGCTTGAAAAAAGTCAAACATATAGGAAGAGAAAATCGAAATTCGGATATAACGCTTGGTCAGGAGAAATTTTTGATCTCCGATGAGCACTTCGGAAATTTAGATATCCAAATTTAACGCTTTTACTTTCACACGTTTTATAGAAAACACAATTAATAATTTTACAAGTGCTAATTTGATATTTCGTTGAAACTATTTTAGAGAAACGAAGTCATAAAAGGGTTTAATAAGCGTAATTGACGTTGGATAATTTTCCAAAGAATAAAAAGTTGCATTCTAATTACACAGGAAGGACAAAATTATTTCGTCGGAAAAGTGTTTCAAAAGAAAATTTGTAACATATCAACAGCTGGAAAATTTTACTGTGTGCAAAGGATTATGGAAGAATGAGATGAGAAAATTATTTTTTAAGTGCAGTGGAGCTTAGCTTATTCGAAAGTTTTTAGTTCGAATCGGTCGATAATTGGAATTTTTCTATTAACATAGGGTTGCCATAATTGCCAAGCACTGATATGGGACGTTTAAGTGCTAAATAAATAAAACATTAAAAATGTGTGTAGGTGATAGGTTATTTTACTCTGATAAAAAAAATAATTTTTAAGCAATCTAATACAATGCACACGCGAAATAATAAAAAAAAATTTCAAGGCTAATCCTATTTAGCCCAGTCATATTTTAAAGGTAATTTACTTTCTTAATCACATCATTCTTTTTTCACATAATTATAAAATCAGGCGCGAGTCATTTTAAAATTATAAAGACAAATCAAAGTTGCTTCAGTTGTCTCCAATGACAACCCGTTTCTTTCGTCCGACGATTGACTTGATATTAGGGGAAATATCCTCTCTACATTTGCATTGTGGTCTGGAATAGCAAATACGTATTCGCGTAGGTTTATTATACATGACTTCTGATCAATATATTTTGTATCTGCAAAAAACTTCAGCCTCTCTTCCCAATCAATTTCATAGTTGCTTCGCAGTTTTGGTTGGTATTATTTTTCTCTAAATAATCTTTTACATATACAAACTGGTTGAATAGAATCGCTAACAGAAAATATGACAAATAGTAATATGGGACTGAGTAGTGAAATATGGTGACAGTCCTTTATATACGGGATATATGGCAACCCTATATTAAAATCATGTTAGAATTTCGTTCATAAGTCTAATTCATTTTGATTAATTGTAAGACAAAATGAAAAGTTGTAAAACACTTTATTTTTTTAATTTCTGAATTTTTAATTTAATTCCGTATTTTCGGCCCTCAGTGTTCGTAAGTGAATAATTTTTTAAGGCTCTTAATTCGCTTGATGATTTTACTGCTGTACAAGGTATTCAGTCAAAAAACCGATCAACAATTCTTCACTTTTTAAAAAATCTTTGAACATGTTATTGATAAACTGCAATGTTTTATTGTATAACTGCTATATTGAAGATACTATAAACCGTTTGTTTATCAAAATTAGTCATTCAATTAAAATTATTACCTCTTTATCTATTAAAATTACTGACTGTTTATTCATAAATTATGTTTATTTATTCCAAAACTTTTATGCATTAAAAATATGTCTTTACTGACATTTTTAGTTTAAAAATTGTCGCTTTTTCTTGTTGCACTAATTTTTAGATCCAGTTTTCTTAATTCTAATTTTTTCAATTTTTCAGCTTTTTAAAAACGATATCTAATTTCTTTCCCTGCAGTGCTTTAGGAAAATGTTGTTCATCTGAAACATCTGTGCTTTTATTATTTTATAACATAACTTATCTGTGTGCAGTATGATTTGGTACTAACAATTATCATAGATAGATAATGAATACTCGTCACATAATTGTGACACTTGCTAAGGTAGGAGTAAGTAAGATACGTCACATTTATGCCACGCTGGTAGTCGAAAGAATTAAAGCTCTTGCCTGTCTTTAATAGCAAATTATTTTCTGGCCCCTGATGACGTCACGCGTAAGACAATCTTAAAAGATATATTAATGAATCCAGATTTAGACCGAAATTAAAAGCTAGTGGACATCTGGCGACCAGTCTGCCGATATTTGGAAGTTTGTCTCCGAATATATAGTCAAAAATGATTTTAAAGCTTCAACATAATGGTGCTATCGAGAACTAATAGCTCAAGATTGCTCTATTTTTCATGAAGATTGGATCAGTTTAACTGCTAGTTGTTAAATGTGCTTTGAAAGTGGTAGTGTTTCTCTCAAGAGATGAGATGTAATATTCATCGTTCGATTCCTTTTATTTTAGAGAAAAAAGAAAAGTAAAAAGCGCATAGGTCTGAAATTATTAAGTATTCAGATAAAGTATAGAAAATACATTAGGTACATACTTAAACTAATATACATTAATGTATGCATGTAAAGTTGAATTTTGGAACAAGGGACATATAGCTGACTAGATAAATTATTTATCTACCATTAATATCTTGAGATATATTTTCACACGTGTAATGCAATTATAAATAAATAATTTAAAATACCACTTAATACTAAGTAACATTGTTTAATTAACAGTATATTAGCTATTATTTCCATTTCGCAAATTTAATTCTGAGTTTTCATTTATTAAAGAGTTAAATGCCTATTAATAATTTCCCAGCTATAATTCCTCATGCTCAATGTTTAATTTAAAAGGACTCTCAGTTGTTCAACAAACTACAATTCCATATTGAATACAGAAACTCAGAATATAATTCGGATGTTTAATAAGTAACGCTTTGTCGGTATAATTAAATTTATCCTTTCCCACCGAAATACCATTATTCGGTAAAACCGTATTATAAAGTTAATGTCAAATCTAACCAGACTTGGTTAATTATATATATGATGAATATATATGATAAAGGAATTTTCGCTCCAAATCTGTGGCAGTTCATATTTTCTAATCCTAGTAACCATGTTTATAACAGCTGAGTTCTACACTTCTTAGTTAAGTGATATAAAACGCTGTCTGGAAGAACTCTGTCTTTTGTCATATATATATAAGTAATAAAAATTTGGGTAGATTCCCCGTAGAATTTTACGTAGTGTATTTATCATATTCCACATGGTTTATTATTCAACAATAGTTTTACAAATTTCTAAACCACGGGCTTTTAACACCTGCATATTATTTCCAAATATAACATGGTTACACGCTATAATACAATATTGTAGGATTTCCTTGAAATGTTGTACATTATCCCTTTGCCAGACAAACACATCTTCTGCGAAACGAACCATGCATGCACATTCACGCAAACATGCAGACGATATAATTTTGTGTTTCGTACCCCGCCTGAAAGCTTGTACGTTGAATTTTAAATCACTGTAAAAAAATTTAAATCTTTGAGAACATTGAAGGAAACAAGAAATTTTATGTTAATCCATCTTATTTTAGTCCATTAAATGGCAAAATTTTATGATTTCATTAAAAAAAAATATTACGTTTATGATATTGTGAATGAAATAGGAAAGAAAACATTGTTTTAAAATTTTTAATTAGAATCAATTAATTTAAATTAGAATTAATTCAATTTTTAATTCGAAAAATTATTTTTATTAAGTTTGTAACTTTTATACGAGTCAGTTCAACATTTAAGTATAACAATCAAAGATGAAAGTTCCACTGCTTGGACAGTGGTAAATAATGGGTTAAAACACTACCATATTTGTAGTCATACATAAGAAAAAAAATCATTTAGATAAAATTACATTCGATATTATTTTTCAAACGAACTGCTGAAATCCTATATTTCCCATGAGGAATGCTAAAGATAAATTTTATGTATGTGTTTTTATAAAATAAAATCTCCGAACCCATATAACAAAGGTTTAAATTACAAATAAAAAATGCAAGTAATAAATATAACATTAAGAAAAAGATAAACAGATTATAAAACTTGGGATTTGTATTTTAAATGTGAGAGAATTCTGCTTACTATTAAAATATTGCGTGTGGTTGAGAGATAAGATATCAAAATTTCAGATGCAAAAAAATAATGGAGAACGGAGAAGCACTACGTACTTCACCAAGCGAGATCCTGTGGGTGCACGGCGATGCGTTACACATCTTTTATTGTATTCTGTCTCATTTCTCAGACATACGAAGTTAAAAATGTTATGTTGTAATGTTGTAATGTAATGTTAAAATGACAAGTTTTGATGCATAATAAATAACTCAGTCAGAAAGATACGATGCAATTAACTGACTATTCATGAAAATGTTTGCGATGCAAATATCAAAAGAACAGAATTTGGAGTAAAAATTGGGATGATAGGTCCTCTTTTGATTCACAAATCCTTTTGTCGCTTTCATTTGGCTTCTGGATTTGCACGACAGAACAGAAGAGACATCAGAATATATAATGCTAGCAAAATAAAGAATGTAGCAGATTATACATTGTGTAGCATTATAAAGAATTATGCTTTAAATTTTCTTTTACTTAGCAGATTCTAATTTAGACGTTGCAGTTTGCATCTTATGTTAATAATTGCATTCAGTTATATTAACAGAAGTAGAGTAACAACTGTTTGGATACTATGGAACTCTTATTTTTTCTAGTAAATACTGCATAATACTGTACAGAGATTTGTTTTTCATTTTTAATAAAATATTCTCCTATAATTCATGTGAATATTCGTTTTTTCATATTCAGTGAGTCGATACGCCAAAACATATCTTGAGAAGCTCTATGATCCATAATAAATAATTAAGAGCTAAATCAGCAGGAGTGTCTTCCCTTCGACTTTATCATAATGCCAATTCAATATGGTGTTTTATGTTTTGTAGCACAGTAAAGAAAAAGCGAATATACTGTTACAAAAATCGTCCTGTGGATGCACGGCGAAAAACAGTCCAACAAGCAGGATAATGGAGAATGACGCTTTATTCACTAATATTCAGGATAACACGAATCACAGGTAAGAGGAACAAAAACTCTTATACAGATTAGCAACGCAAACAGACAACAAATTACTAGTAATAACAGTAACAGCACTTTCAGATTTAGCAACACACACAGTCAGCAAATCACTAATAATGACAGTAACAGCACTTTCAATAGAGCTCAGCTCACCGGTTTTCCAGCACGAACTGCAACGAAAATCCAAAGTCATCACTTCCTTTCGGTTGCCTCCGTTTATATACCTTTGCTCGACTGGCCATGATGTCACATGGAATCATACAGTACATTCTGTATATATCCTCTCCTAATAGAGATATTGAGAAAATGATCACATTTTCGAGAATCTTCGATTTGTCTACAATGTCACCAAATTTGTCACCAAGTTCGTCGTCAAGGTCAGGGGGTTCAGGCGGCTGCTATCGGTCATTCCATACTTACCCCTGTAAAACTCTGTTCCCAGCCATAAGACTAGCGAGGCAGGAAACGACATTATATTTTTGTAACAATGTATAGTGTTACAAACATGGAAAGTCGCTTCCCAGCAATGTTAGTCCTATGGTTGGGAAGAGAGTTTTACATGGTTAAGCATGGAGTGATGAACAGCGGCTGTTCCGGGACCCTTGGCGACTTTGCGACAAATTTGGCGATCTTGGCGACAAATAAATGATTCCAGAAAATGCAACCCTTTTGTCGATATCTCTATTAGGAAAGGGAATACGCTTGAATGTACGAGAAAACTCCATGTGACGTCGCGGCCTGTCAGAGAGAGTATATAAGGGCCGCGTTTGGATCAGAGGGAGTAGTGTTTTATCCACTGGAACGACTTTAGAGTTTCATCTAGGAAGCTCGTGAGCTGAGCGCTATTGAAAGTGCTGTTATTATCGTTATTAGTTATTTGCTGACCGTTTGTGTTGCTAAATATCAAAGTGCTGAACTGTTATTATCTGTGAATTCTTGTCTGTTTACGTTACTAATATGTGCAAGAACTATTGTTTCCTGTACCTGTGTTACGTGTTTTCCTCCATATTTGTGAATAAACCTTCATTCTCCATTATCCTGCGTGTTGTACTGTTTACACCATACACCCACAGAAAGACTTTTGTAACAATATGGAACTTCTTCCTTTTCACCGAATGGGTCCAAAATTAGACTTAGATCCACAATTTTGGGGACAAGACCATATACCAAATTTTATTTATCCATATCGTTTCGTTTCTGACTATCGCGTTTGCATACACGCGAATATACAGACAGACAGACGATCAATCTCGAACAAGGATTTAGCTCAAAAATTAACTCATTAATGGAATTCTGATAATGAAATCATATGTTAAATTTAATCTATATACCAAAATTTAATAGAAATAAAAAAATTGGATTTCATTACAACATTTGATAGATTAAAGACCATACACCATATTCCATTAGTCAAACTTGTTGCGTTTATGAGTTTTCGTGTTCTTAGAGATACAGACAGACATAATTCCAAACGCAGTTTTTCGTACTCAGGGAGGTCTAAACTGTGGAGATTCGTCATAATTTGATGATTATAATTTCTCTCCTTACATTCATTTACATTGGTACACAACCATATAAAAATTTTAGAATACAATGTAGATAGTGTTTTCTGATATTAAGCTGATGACAGAGACAGGGCCAGATTAACCCCTGTAGGGGCCTATAGGCAATGCAAGTTCCGGGTCCCCATCCCAACTTCCAGAACCAAATACCTTTTATTGATTTTAATTTTATTTCTATATAAGTAGTTTTCCAGTATCAAATATTATGACAAACTGCAATAACAAAACATTTTTTTACGCGTCATCTTCAAAAATATTGGTTTTAGTATCTCGAGTATAAAAAATTAAAATGTAATAGTAATTTTAAATAAAATGTTTAAAAAAATAACAATACTTTTTTAACACGATTTTTAATACAAAATTTGTCAGAACTGTTGACTTGTGACTCATTGATATGCTAATGAATTTGAAAACATGAAAAAAAAAAAAAAACCCCAAAAAACCAAGAATAACGCCCTGAAATGTAAACGATACCTCGTTTTAGTTTCAGTAAGTCCGAGTACACAGCTCTTATAAATCAAATGAAAGCCCTGAAAATAATTTTTTAAAAATAATATCGGGAATCCCAAAAGTTGCGGGGCCCATAGGCAGTTGCCTACATTGCCTATTTAGTAATCCGGCCCTGGAAAGAGAAATGTGCTACCTCTATGTCTGTACTGCATAAAGAGCTAAAGAGCTAAAATATATATATCTGACATGTTAGAAGAGAAAGTCAGTTCCCTTTTCCACTCAAACCCACAAAGAAACGCATTGGCCCATCGACGCTACGTGACAATTTCTATAACAATATGACTCATAGATCAACTCTCCCAAGAAGTCACTGCCGGATAAGTGCAGCTCCCGGATAATGAAGGGAGAAAAAATGTTCCGGGGGAAACGGCGGAAGCCCATTCGAGCGACTTCAAGAAGAGAGGAGGCTTACCTGGTCACGCGACAAACAAGTGCAGCCTTGTTAATCAACTGCAGGGTCACCTTGCCCGGAAAAGATGCAGTATTGACAACCCAATAAATAAATATGGAAGTAGGTAAGGATAATGTTACGCTTTCCGTTGGATGCAATGGAATGCTTTTAGGCAACTGTACATCACGAGGCCAATATTTTGTGGGATAAATCTTTAGATGGGGAAAGACTCAGATGATTCAAAATGATACACGAGCTCTAAAATCAGTTGATGGTGAGACAGAGTGCAATTCTGATCATTTTGGTATCGCATAATTTTTTAGCAAGATAATGTTTTTAGATTGGTATGCTATCTATAAACTGAGTGATACGACGTGCAACGTTCTGTTGGATCTATAAACTGAGGGATACGACGTGCAACGTTCTGTTGGATCTATAAACTTAGTGATACGACGTGCAACATTCTGTTGGATCTATAAATTGAGTGATATGGCGTGCAACGTTCTGTTGGATCTACAGCTACCAAAGTTCGCATGTAGTCACTTCTAGGATAGCAGATGCTCATTGACAAATGGTTTTCAAAATTTTAACTAAATTTCTAATCAATTAAAATTCATCGAAATCTAAAAGCTTTTGCTCAATAAATTCGGGACATATGATTGCGCAAAACCCTTTTTTACACCACTTAAAAATTTTCTAAATTAGCCTTTCGATTATAGCTGTTTTAATTCCGTAAAATGACTACGAAATGGCGCAATTCGAATGGAATCAAAATTTAATTAAAATCAACTAATTTATTCCTAATTAAGTTCTAAAAAAATTGTAAGAGTGTCTTGCCGTCGAGAATACACAAGTGCACAAAATTTTAAACTTCTAACTCATCAAATAGTCAGTGAAAAACTGCTTACAAAATTTTATCTTTACAAACAAGAAGCAAGCCAAGTTAAATAAAACTGTATAAAGATAGACATTATCAAAGGATGAAGAAACTACTCTTCTTCTCTGAGAAATAAATTACTAGTCCCATAAAGTTCCTTATTCTGAAATATCTATATTAACTATTTCATTTTTATTCCTCCTATAATTTTTTTAAAATTTTCATACAACCTACCCAATACATGTATAAAAACATAAGAAAGGCTCAGTTGAGGTCCGCGCCGTAGATTTTTCGTGAAAAAGTAGGGATAAAATCATAAAACAAGTATTTCGTATTAATATGTAATTTAATTATCAATCTCTTTGATACAATATTTACACAGAGTAGTATAATGGTTACAAAATAGATAAACCACAGGCTACCACAGACCCTTGCTACATGCGATAAACTTGTGATTTATGTATTCTGTAAACATTATACTACTCTGTGTAAATATTGTATTAAAGAGATTGATAATTAAATTACATTATTAATACGAAACACTTGTTTTATGATTTTATCCCGACGTTATCACGAAAAATCTACGGCGCGGACAGGAACTGCACCTTTCTTATGTTTTATTTAGAGTAGCTTTTGGTGGCGCCCGCCACCTGTTCACAGTATATAGAACTACATTTCGCGTATGCGCAGTAAAACATTTACTACAAATGCTAATATTTCCCGTAATATTAAAATTTTTGAATTTAAATTTTAATGCAATGTATCTTTTACGTATTGTCAAGTATTCTGTAAGTTTCGAACAATTCGAAAGAAAACTGCATGTTATAATGAAAAGACATGCGGAGTTTGAATTTTTCAATTTAATACCGATTTTTACTTATATTCCGATATATATTTTTATTGTCTCACTTTGGGTCCTAGTAATACTCCTCAAGCTCTTTAAAATGACACCAGAATCAACCACCTAGCTAAACGCGTTTCCACGCTACACTTATTTCTAACCTTACATAAAGCTAATTCATAACAACCACGCGCATGCGCCTACACTGGCACGATGACGTCACAGGCAAGACAAATACAATGCGATAAACTCTTACAGATATGATGTATCCGTTGTGTGGCCAACCATTCTTTTCGCATTATTAGTCCCGTAGTTATTAGCGATTCAAATCTGACGGTATTTTGTCACACAAGAAAGTTCCACCGTCTATCACTGTAACGAGCGGAAAGACCTTCTCAGTTAATATTGAAATTTTTACATCAACAACACTATCACTTTTTTAGATGCTGTCGCCTTTGAATAGAATAAAAACTCTTCCTTACAACAAATGCCTGGTTATGAAACAGAGGAAGACTAGATACCGCGTGTTTTTAATATCGATGCAAATGCTTCGGCGCTCTACAGGAGCTTCATGAGGACACTAAACCAAAGTAAATGAAACATCGAAAAGAATGCATCTTTAGAGGAGCACATCTAAATAACATGGAAAACGAACCAGAACCTCGCAAGCCGAGAAATACAGAATAAATTTGAAGCACAATTTAGAATCGTTCTCGGTTGTGAAAAGAAGCGGTTTGCATTCTTCCCGAAATCTATGAATAGATAATAGTGGAGCGCAAGCATATTGAAAGACACTACTGTTTAGCATTGGAATCTTTAGTAATGCTTGCTCGAATACGATCACAGCAAATTTCCATTTAGTGAAGCTTCTTGCATGAAATAGAAAGTTAATGAATTTGAAGAAACTCTCGAAAAATAAATTTTCCAAAACTACTTATTATTCAATATCGTGTTGAATAATAAGTAGTAATAATAAGTGATTGAATAATAAGTAGTTATGGGTAAGTATTAGTATGCTTAACTGATAACATAAAGCAGCTTAATAAACTTTTGGTAAAATTAAACTATAACAAAAATTATCAAGTAATTAAAAACCTGATAAATATAATGGTCTGAAAATGCAGATCTATAAAAATTTAGTACATGCCTGGCTGTGCATCCATAGCCACGTAAAGACTTCTGACATGAGTAATAATGCATTCACAGCTTCATGGAATATATTGAGCGAAATGAAATATGCAATTTTAATAGCAGTGTGAAACTGAAATTAATGTATTTTAACTTATTTGCAGTTCAGTTAACGATTATGCAAATGTATACACAATTTCGTTAATGTATTACTCAAATTACTACAATTTCCAAGTATCATTATCATGCACTACGAAATGGGTAATCATATTTCAGTTTCGTATTTGGGCAGAAGTTCAGATTTCAATCATGATTTATTTAATACTTTTGAAATTTTACTGGCCAGAAAGCACAAAAAATTAGAAATACTTTGCACCGAAAATAAGGAAAACTACTACGATTTCGAAAGTTTGAAAACTATAGAGAAAAAGGAATTCCATTCACGTACTTTAAATAACGCTTTTCTAGAAAATCATTTTATAATTTGAGAAATCTATCGACTTTTATACGGCGTCATCTAAACTAAACTTTCACTTCAAAATTAAAAAATTAACCCTTAAAGCATAGTGTTGCCTTTAAAGCAGGATACACAATTTTGTCGTCTAAAATCTTGAGAATTAGGCTGAAGTTCTAATGCCTGTTGTTGGCAATAGGATGCATACTGAAATTTTTATTAATTCAATTTACAGCATACAGATGGCAGCCTGAGTGCTGATGAAAAAATAAGGATTAGGGATTGCAATCCGGCACCAATTTCAATCCGGTCGGATCCGGTCGGATTCCCATCGATCCGACCGGATTGGACACATCAAAACTATTTTGCCTTTTCATTCCAAAATCAACTGTATAAAAGATGATAAAGTGAGTGTAATACAAAGTTTATAAAAAAAGCGTTAATTTCTTATGAAATCAACTTTATTTACACTGTTATAATTAATCAACACTTACGTATGAATCAACAATAAAAACTTATTACAGTGTAACTAGTTAAATTGTAATTGTTATATTAGTTTAGTAATAATTAGATAATGACGGGCGGTTAACTTCAGTCTCACTTACTAGATTTCACAAATGACATCAATGATAACTTGTAATGTAACTTATATTATGTAAGTAACTTATATTAAATCTAACTAAATCAAGCTTATCAACTGAGATTACAATAATTAGGTATTTTAGACACGCCAAGCAGTCTCATTCTTATAATTATGACAGTCATCATGAATCAGTTAAATCAATGGCACAATTATACAATAACGAGTTTAAAAATACTTCGTATTTTTTAATATGCTTACTTTAAATTATTATTTTAAGTAAAACAATTTTAAGAAACTCACTTTGGTTTTGAAAAAATTATCTTAGGAAACAAAAAGTGTTAATTGTGTCATCTGTCAATCGACTTCTTACAGAGCTACAAATATAACCAGCGGCCTAGAAAGCCCTTTCTGCTTCTACACTTGTTGGTTTTATTGTCAACAAATACTCATGAATAGAAGACAAGTATTTTCACTTTCACATGCAGTCATTCCCTTTCTTAATGTTTTCTCATAATCTTTCTCTTTTTTTTGGTATTTATGCTCTAGGTTTTCATATCTTGCTGGATTTGCATCTGTAATTCTTTCTGTAATGTCCAATCACTTTTCAATGACGATGAATCTGAGTTATTTTCTACTGTATTATCTACGTTTTCTTTAAAGCTATCATTTTGAACAACTCTTTCTAAGATATTTTTCATTTCTAGTCTTGCAACTTTTTTTTTCGGCATAGTAAATATATTATCAGTTCGTCTTGTATCATCATCATCATATTTTTTTTATTCTGTAAGTATATTAATATTCCTGTTTTCATTTTGAATTGGTTTCAAAAGTGACATGTTTGTTTTAGAACTTTCAGACTAGTACCTGCAATGCAACACAAATAGGTACATACTTACAATTTAAAACGTTATTTCGGTCACTATGTAAGAAGAAAGTCGTATTATAAAGAAAAATCAGAAATATGGATCGTTACTCAATTCAGTTCTAAGTCTAATTATCTACTTAAATCATTCTCGTACTCGTAAATGCAACATAAACATAATTCATCTATCAATTGAACAATAATAATGTCTATATGTGAAGCGGGTGAGTCAGCGTCGAACGACTCGTACACACCACGCATTTAAGTACCTACTCTTGCAATAACGCGAGTCTTTTTACAAGAAATCAGCTTCATGTATTTTTTTTTAATTTATCGGATCCGGTAGACGTCTAATGATGCCGGATCCGGTTTTCCGGGTTGCAATCCCTAATAAGGATAAATTGATGTTTTTCGCTTAAAGCTGCAACTTTTTTGCTTTGTTTGTACGCTTAAGAGTACCATATTTTATTGTACAATGTTGAAGAAAATTCCTTATCCATATTATTATTTCTTAAAATTCATCTATGTTTGATATTATAGGATTTTATCAAGGAAACTTTTTTCTGAAATAAAGCCCAATGTTATCAGTTGGAACAAACAGTTTTTAGCCATAAGCCATACTTAAAACAAAATAGGACTTTTTAAAAGTATTTTTCCCATGTTTTACTCAAGAAATGAAAGTCTGAAAACATTTATAAATCAATTTATAAAAAATTGGGCTTTTAAGGGACAAATAAAGAAAAACTTCTTGAGGATTTTTTGAGATTTCCAGAAATCGAATAATAAAGAAGAGTAACTAATAGTTCTAGGATAAAGATTCCGTGAAATTCTAAGTTGGAGCGTTGAGGCGTCCTTAATTGTGGTACCGATTGTTTCTAATCCGTCCAATCCATTAAAATTATCTCTCGACGCAACCGTATAAAGCAAAAATATTCTCATTGTACTTTCTCTCACTTCATCCGACTCGAATAGCTACTCATGCGCTTCTCGGTTTGGTAGCCTCAGATATGCGAGGCAATTTAGCCTGCTCGGTCGCAGATGAGTGGAGGCGTTGAGAACTAGAATGGACCAACTCACAATTTTCGCTAAACTGAGCTGGGGGTCATACTGAAAGGGAAAAGATATTTTCTTTAAAAACCAGAGTGCATCCAGAGTGAAAACCAGAGTTTTATCTTCCTATAGGTAACAGCAATTTTCTAATGGTTCGCTTTCAATATTTATAAAATACCATGCCCAACTCAATTTAATGTAAATTGCTGAAATATCCACTCTGCCTCTGAACGCCTCAATTTTCAGTAGAGAATTCTGTTTGTATATTTAAAAAATAGAAGTGAACACAATTTCAGGGGGAAATAAATTTCTATTTACGCATAGAGTAAATTAGTTCGGTAATGTGAGTATTGAAATGATAATTCTCAGACATGTAATCAACAGAATAAATGATATATACAGCGTACTGAGTTATATATAGCGCACATTCTTACTGAGAAGTGAAATAAAATTTTAAATTATAAAATGAATGAAATTGTTTAGCCGGACACTGAATTTTTAACACTGAATTTTTTTTAAATGTCACTGTTCGCAAACTTCAATCCCTCGATACCCATTTGTGGATGAATTCCATTATAAATCTCTTCAAAGTACCTAAAACAAAATTCTAATTCTTTGAAAAATTTCTGTTCAAGTTTCTCCCTATCAAAAAAGCGGAAAAGCGAACATTTAGGCTATTAAAGAGCAGTGGTTGCGTCTCCTATTTTATTTACTCTAATACAATGAGAAAAATGATGCCAGAATATTAGAAATAAGAGATGGTTATATATTCCAGATGTTCTAAACAATCAAAAGCAAAACATAAAATATTAGAAGATAAACACCGGCACATTCCGCGTCGGTATATGGAAAGAAAATTGAGAAATTGAATGCATGGGAATGCGCCATCATTTATTATTCCTTATTAATAAAACATTCTTGAAAGTCTATTTGGGTTCAAAAAAGATGCATCAAAGCTTTGTTATTTTCACTATTTCCCGTTTAAAAAATTGACAATATTCCTTAAGCATTGCTGAGTCGCTGAATGTCTTATATATGTTAAAGTGAGGAAATCAAGTAATGTGTAGATTATCTAGATAATCTGCACATTAACTAGGCCAAGCCATTAAAGTGCAGAGAATTGTTCATTTTTCACGTTATTATCTATTTAATCTGCAGATTATCTACATAATTTGCCCATTACCTACTAGGCACTGGTTAATGTGAAAATAAGACAAACAATGCAATAATATTGTGAACTACTAACTGAAAAGCGCACTAATCGGCGTTACAATAATTCCTTTTTTTTTTATCAATTTTTTGCTTTTTATAGCCAAGTTCGAATAAATCTAAAACTAATTTTATTTGGGTTTGGATCATGCCTTTAAAAATTGCATCTCATTTTGTCTTTTCCCCTGCGGCCAATTAACAAATGATAAAGGGGAGGGGCGAAAGGAAATTAGAAAAACAAACTTCTACTCTTTAAACGATTAGGAATACTTCATTGTGCATATTACCTACACGAAATGCGGAAAAATCTTATTTTGTAGATGATTCTGCACCTTAGAGGAAAAAATCAGTTTATTTGCAAGTCACCTAAGAAATGTACACATTAACGACCTTTCAGATTTAACGGTAATATCTATATATCAAATAAGTCATCATTTCCTAAAGAGATTCATTAAGATATCTACGAAGAATAAAGTTTAATTATCAAAGAAGTGTTACTATTGAAAATGTTTTATTACTTCCATTTTAACCGGAGTTTCTCGAAGCAGTGAGTTATAATTAACAGACTTATTAGCGCATTAACACTTTCAAAACTTTATTTATTTAATTTCGTACCACGGTTTAATTCCAAAAACCTTGACTATTATTTAAAACATCTTGAAGTTCATTATATTGTTACAAAGATGCAATGTCGTATTCCTGCCTCGCTAGTCTTATAGTTGGGAAGGGAGTTTTACAGGGGTAAACATGGAGTGGCGGGCAACGGCCAGGCCTGGACCCCTGGCCTTGGCGACAAATCGAAGATTCCCGAATGTGCGATCATTTTCTCGATATCTCCATTAGGAGAGGAGATACTAGAATATGATAGATATTTCCATGTGACGTAACAACCAGTCGAGCAAGATTCTATAAATGGAGTGCGAACGCCTTCGAGGAACGACTTTGGAGTTTCGTCTGCACTGGCATCTGGAAAGCCGGTGAGCTGAGCGTTATTCTAAGTGCTTTACTGTCATTACTAGTGAATTGCTGTCTTTTTGTGTTGCTAAATCTGTACTAGAGTTATTGTTCCTGTTACCTGTGCTACGTGTTTTTCCTGCATATTTGAGAATAAACCTTAATTCTCCATTATCCTGCGTATTGGACTGTTTACACCATACACCCACAGAACGATTTTTGTAACAATATGCAATGATCAGATTATTGATGAAACACGTACCCTTAAATTATCCATTGCTTTCTGGGATTTTTTTTAATTCCCTGCTAGTTTTTTTGTATTTTATCTATTTATTAACATGCACATCTCATTTCGAAAAAGACTTGTAGGTTTCTTTTAATATGTTATGCAACTCCAATAACAAATCTGGACCTTCTTTACCCTGTTACAAAATTAACGTTTTTACTCTGTTTATGATCTCTCGACAGGTGGTGTCTCGAGTAAGAGGATGTGAAACCGGCGAATAAGCGACCGTGTTCTTAGAGTCCTGTGTGCCATATTAATTGATAGGTACTGGTGACTGGTAAACGGTGTCACGCTTAGTAATAAGTCGTACCCCCACGTAGTGGTTGGGATCGCTGTATTGTGTGATTCTTAATAAATCCTACATTTTAGGCAGAGAACCCGAACTTATGATGTTGGGCGACTGGTTCTTCATGTGTGAGTGTACATGCTAGAAAAAGATAATTGTTTTCTGCTTATGATGACTCCTTCATGGAAGTTTCAGTCAGTTAATCACTAAGAACAGGAGTTTTCTGAACATAGAGAATTCACAGTTTTTCAATCGAAAACACAGATTTATATTGAGTATACAATGTTTTGGATAAGCGAAAAACAATACATTCGACGACAACATTCTCTCTGAAGCATCTTATGCATGGTTAGGTTTCTACTGTATCTGTTGTATTTTAAAGTCGTAAAAGTGACATAATACATTCATTCATAATTTCGAATTCGCCGGAGAGTATTTTAAACCAATTGCTTTTATTATATAAAGAATAATAATTCGCTTTAAATCAACTTTTAATATTCTCCCAGTAATTTTCAATGTTTTAAAATATAAATTTATATACAAAATATATGGGCATGCACACAAATTTTGTGCACAAATGTACGAGATAATAGAAAAATCTAACTGAGAAACTCGGTCCGGAAAAAGATTATAATAATTTTTCATCGAGCAACAGCAAGCCGTTAGTAATTATGATAAAGTCATCATATATTTTGCTGAAAGAGCTATAAATATAAGCGGCAACACTTTATACTACAGTTTCCGTTAAAATTAAGAAAAGCACAAGATCGCCATATAATAACGAGGATTAAACCTTCCCCCCAAAAAAACTACAAGAATTATAAGAGAAAAGGAAAAAGAATATTCGGCAAAGAGAAGTGACAATTTTTCAGGATTACCCGAAAACTTACTTAAAAAATAAAAAAGGGGGTTACTTATCTCAACAGAGATCATTTAATATTTCGGTGAAGAGATCTTTTTTTCTTTAATCCTTTCAGAACTCGGGCGCGACAAAAGTTTTTTCCCCTTCTATTCTAAATGGACTTCCACATAATGCGGGGAATTTCTTTTAGAAAAATACGATCCGGACGCGGTTAAAAGTTGGAGAAGGAGTTGGAAGAAGTTCTTGCAGTTCAGTGGCACGATAATAACCGGACTGATATCGATTTCTTTTAACACCAGGCATCGGGAAAGGGGACTGAATTACACGAGTTAGCGGAAGATCCATCGGATGAAACGAAAAGATGCAATTGGGAGGAATTAGAATATTCTCAGAGTTCAGTTAGTAAATGCAGTGCTGGATAAAAGCCTACAAAGTAGAGATAGTCTGGGCTATGCATAAAACAACTAAGGTTTATAACAGTGTAACATTTCCTCTACAAAACATTTAACAAGTATTTTGAAAAAATTTCAGGAGATTAAGAAAATAAAAAAATAAAAAATAAAAAAAGTGACACGGATTACGACTATTTTTAAATGTTTCTCAAACTGAAAATAAATTAAAATATTTAAAAAGCTTCAACGCCAAATATATATGGTAAATACAATTTATCCTTTTCTTTAAAGTTAATTCTTTCCTACGCCACTTAATTTCAAAGAAAAAGAACCGCAATAAACTACTGAATTATCAAAAATGTAGGTAATTTCTTTTCGAAAATATTTAATCTCGCCTCGGATTTTTAAAATTCATTTCCTCCGTGTCACACTTTTTCCGTGATCAACGCAGCTTCGCACGTAATATCTCAGCAATGGATTGGGCACATTAAAAATAAGATCTGAAAATCTTAAATTAATCTTCCATCAATTTCAAGAATATTTGAAGACAAATAAAACCTCATTGGATTTTAACCACAGCAACTCCTTTAAAGATCTCTACAGCTTTAACCAACTCATATTTCACACATATATTATAGCCCGTATAATTCTATGTCAATGCGTTTGTTTCAATGAGAAAATGTAAAAACAGTATAAATAACCACATTAGAGAGATCATAACCTATTTAAAATGGATAAAAAGCCTCCATCTCACTTCTTTTAATCTATTACAGCGTTTTTCAACGACTAGCACAGAAAAAGTAATAATTTCAAAAATGGAAAGAATCTTTCTTTTCACATCAGATAAATAATTTTTTAATAATCTAAATATTTTCTAAAGAATCATCTAAATATTTGATGAATTTGCAAGGTAACACAAGCAAAGATTTTGTTGAAGTTTAAATGAAAGTGCTTTCAATGCTTGAAGCTATTAGCATTTAAGTCTTCAGACTTAATGCTTATTATAAGTGCATATTACACACCTTGTTTATTGTAGAAATAAATAACAAAGATAATAATCTAATATTTCTCCATTGTATCATAAGAACATTCGAAATTTGCTTCAGAACCTTTATTCTTTTCGAAATGGATGTTACGTACTTATTTATTTGTAAAAAAGTTGTTTACGGGATATTTAATTTGTTGCTATACGGAGTAATGCGTGTAAAAGCATTATGTTTTATGTAAGAATTCATTTATTTCCTATGATATACACAATTTTTAGAGGCCATTAGAAAATAAGAATTGGGAAACAAAAATTAATAAATAATAGAAACAAAATGGAAGCAAGTAAATTCAAGGATATCAAAAAGGAAATTATTAATAATTTTGATGAGTGTGGTATTTTTCAACACAAATAGTTGAATGCAGTTGCACTTGACATTGCAAGCATTGCTAGGAAGTCTCTTTTCTAATTTTATGCTCATAACAACCACAGTACTTTTTGATAACATGTTGATTAGATTAAGTTGCAGAAATATTCTTGGGAAAGGATTCCCAACATTTGTCCTGAAAACGTAGTGTATCGCTGTACTATAAAGGGCGCCTACAATAATAACACTTACTCCAAGAAAAGCCAGCACAGCTAAACTGCACGAAATAATCCCTTTTTTTGTCGTAAAGTTGATTTTAGAATGCAAAACTTTATGCACAATAACAACACATTAAATAAAAAATATGTTTCTATTACCTCTTGCACATTGCTGATAACAGTGAATCGGACGTATTTTATCCTGTTCATCAGCGCCTCACATACATTTATTATACTCAAACACGAACAATGGTTTTACAATATTTATGATACCCATCACCACCTTCCTTCTTTTGACTTCAAGTGAATTTATCAAGTTAGCATTCGACTTTTTCGCACTAAGCATGTGATAATCTTTTTTACCTTCCCATTTCAATGCTACCAACTCCGACAGGTTAAAGTACTGATATTTTTTTTCCCCGTTTACATATTATCTTGATTCGCATGACGAATTATGCCCATCTTATTTAGGCAATGGCGAGAGTTAGCTGGCAAATGCACCCAAATGGTTTAGGCAAAACAGTTCCCGAAACATTTCAGCGGGCTGTATTTATATAAGTCCTTTAGAAAAATTCAACTTTCTCCTAAACAGCAAATCGCACATTCATCACTTTCCACTTCTTTTTCGGTCCAGCCCACTCATACTTATCTAATTTCATGCTGTAGGGCCTTCACCCCACGTCCCACGGCAGCAAAGGGCCAACACTTCTCCCCTCTCGTTCAACTATCGATAAAAGAAATCAAATTAACTCCTCCACTCCTATTAGAGGGAAGAACTGAAATTCAATTGTCCTTCCGACTAAGCGTATTTCCTTGAGGAGCAGATATTGCACATTCCCTTCGGAATAAGTAGGAAGCAGAAGGAGGGGGGAGGGTCTCCAAACGAGTGTCCATCCTTGATGGAACACGGCCATAAATGTTTGTTGTTCCTCGATGCGGAGGGCAGGCTTTATTCCTGATGGGAAACAGAAACAATGGCAGGCTTTAGATAAGATCGCCAGGGAGCCAATGTTGCGTCAATACCAACTCTCTTTCGTTTTCGATGCTGGTATTATTAACATTCCTGGAAATCGATATACAGACGTTTCAACAGTCGCAGGTCTTAAGGTGAACCGCCATTCATTGGCTGCTATTTCTGATATGAATTCGATATCAAATGTAATATTTTACAATCAAGTGTTTTAATGGAAATGAAATTCCTAAGAAGTTTTTGAGCCAATTTAAAAATCTTGCATGAAACATATCAAAAATTGAAATTTATTATAATCAGTGGCAAATGATTGATTTTAATAAATCATTATAATAATCGCAAATGTAGTTTTTATAATTAATGCAAAAGTAACTTTATACGCTTATAGAACGCAGAAAGCTACGCGTTCCTATGTATTTTCGGGAGCCCTATGAAATTAAACAACTTTCCTTTAAAATATAGAGCTTTGTTATTTAGAATATCTATTATTGGTCCTTAAAACTAAACATTGTTAACAAAGACAGTTATTTTTTAATACTTTAGCATCATATTCAGGATTATTTAGCAGTAAGTAACAGTACAGGACGTACTTTTCCTGAAATGTCGATTTCGGGTGTTACTGACAACATAGTCAAAGTAGTAAAATAGTTTCATAGGAGGGTCATTAATTCTCGAAAACGAAAGGGTTGAGCTGGTTCTTCTGGAATTGAATGAATGGTTTCATAGGTCTAATTTGTGAAAGACACAAGTTGATTGGTTGGAACTTTTTAGTGAATAAGCCTGATTTGTCTGTACTCCGCCAAAAACATCAAAATTGCTTACTAGTACAGGACATGAAAAATAAAATAAGAACATGTATCTAAAAAGTAGGTTTGACTGAAAGTCGCTGATTAAGAATGAATAATCCACTTTTATTTCACACATTTTGATTTAAATTTCATTGATATAATAATGAAATAAATAAATAATGAGCAAAGTAATGAAAGTTTCAAGACCTGTACAAAAATGAAAATAATGTACATTTTTTTTTTCAAGATTTCTCAAATAAGTATTAAAAAATTTCATACGTGCAATCGATTTCATTATTATATCAATGTCTTTAAAATTATCTTTCCCTAGAAACATATTTCAATTATTTATTCAGAAGATAATCAACAAAAATTTTAAATCTTTTGAAATAAAGCAGTACATTCGAAACTTACGTAATCATGTTTCAGCAAATGATCAAAAGAATTAATGCAATTTTTTACTCGAAGTATAGTTGAAAATTGTTCCAAACCCCTAAAAAATACAATTATTATTAAAGATATCATTCCAAGTATTAAATAAACTCGTTCGACGAGCAATATAAACAAATTAATTTTGTTGAAATAATATTGAATGTATTATTGAAACAATATGATGTTATTACTGAAAATATTATTGATCGGAAGAGCTAATAAAGCTTATTACATAAGATAAATAATTTAGAATAAGGTAGTCTGTTTATCCACTTTTAAAACAACATTTAATGCAAAATCTATACTTTCCCGTAACATTTCATTCAGACATTGTTATTTTCACAGGATTTAAATATATTTCCCATTGAAACTGAAGACTGAGAAATAATGTAACGTTTCTTCGATAGAGAGAGAAAACTCTTTGAAAGAGAGTTGCATTAAAAGAGGTTAGTATTATTCAAGATTATTCACATTCCTTTTAATTAAACACGGTGCTGTATCAAATTTCATTTCTTTTTCATTGACAATTCCGTCTGTCGTATTTATTAAAAGCATACCGAAATTAGGAAATGGTACTGATGTTTGAATTTTTAATTTGAAAAGGGCATAAATTCCTGCAAACTGCTACGAAGTACGATGTCATTATTAAAACAATACTTTCTCAGCTCTAATTAAGCAACCCTTTCATTCATTTCAAATATAAATGCAAAGGAAAAGTCTAATTAAACGTTTAAACAATTTATTACGCAGTGGGAAATACACCCCACATATTTTGATCAGTTATTTATAAACATTGATCAAAAGGTTCGAGTATCATTACTAAACCAATGATTGTAACTTCTGTGTTAGAGTTTAGAAACATTAACTTTGCGAAGATTTGCTGGCCTATGATTCACTTTCTTCCATAAACAGAGGCCGAGGTGATCAAGTTAATCTTTGCCCTATGATCGAAAACTGGCGAGTTCGAGTCCAGCTTATACCAGAGATCTGCTTGCTGATTGTGAATAAAAGTTTTCTGTTTTTTTTTTGTTTGCACTAATGCCCCATTTTGGAGTTGCACTAGAGCAACTGGAAAGAGATCTCATGGTTTTAGAACCGATTTCTGATGACAAGTAAGACATCTGATCCAGAGAGCAACTACCCAATCTTCCACACCATACCAAAATGGGGACGTTTCTTTCACGATGGTTTAACATACAGCAGGCCCCACACAGATACTGGATCTTTGAAATAATCATGTCTCGAGCCTGCGGCAAGTCTTCGACTTAGAAGTCAAGACTGCAACCACTGCTATTCACAGGTCATGACTTTAACGGTTACATATCGGTGTCAGAGCTCTAAGAATTGGCAACTAAATCTTATGTTTGTATATTTTTTAAATCAAATGAATTTTTAGTGAAAGTTGACGTAAGATTTAAAAATTTATCTATATCAAGTACAAATTTTTACAATCAATCAAATTCCAATATCTTATTAACAGCAATTTAATCAAAGATTACTTTTTCATTTTTAATGCAATCCAGGGGTTCCCAACCTTTATTCCCTCGCGCACCCCTTGATTAATTTTTATATTTTCGCGTACCCCCTACTGTCATATTGTCCCCCATAACCAACCATCCGTTTATGTAAAGAAGTTTTATCAATGATGCTAAGGGCTTATTTCAGCTTAAGAGTCAAATGACTCGAATTTATAACATTCGCTGGACTTATTTTCTATTTTACATTTTATTGCATTTTTACAAGAGTATTAATTCAACGCCAAAACAAATTAAATCGGTATTGTAATAATTTCGTATTAACTTACAAGAATGGTTAAAAATTACACTCTGTAGTAATAAACTTTTCAAGTGATATAGTTATTATATAGCAAGTAGTAACTTGGGGGAACAAAATTCTGTAACTTTTTTAATTACTTATGTTTTCTTGTTTCCGCCATTACCAACTTTGATTTCGCTTACCCCAGCGATACCCGTAGCACAGGTTGCGAACCTCTGATGTAATCGATATTTCGATTTTATTAAATGTTGTAACAAACCTACGGTTGTAAAAAAAATCAGATTAATAAATTTAGTTAATTAATAAGTTTTCTAATGCCCTTTAATGGATTTTTGAGATTGGAGAAAGTTGTGTAACGGATATAAGAATTTCCATGAACTAAAATACAAATACTTTATTTATATAAATACAACAGAAGTTTGAAAAAGACACTTAATAAATCATTTGAAAGATTACAAATATGTTATTCATCGCCATAAATCGAAAAAGCACACATCCCCAAAAAGTGAATGCCATTCCTCGGAGACATTATTGGCATGGCCAAATATGTCGGATATCTTTGGTTGAATGCATGTACGACTTCTTGATAGAAATGTCACAGACACGGAAGATAAAAGCCAAAAAGAGTAGAAAAAATTCCAGAGGGAGTAGGGAGAGAGAGGAGGAAAAAAACGCAGAATGAAGATGTTTGGAAGAAAGGCAGCGATGATAGAAGTTGATTGTCACAAAATAAGCGATAAGGCCTTGCGGGGATCATCTATTTTCGGGCAAGAGCAACATATATATTTATTTCCTCTTCTCTTCTTGGGGGTTACAAGTATTTTGAAAGCATTTTCTTTTGTTTTTTGGAACACCTTCACTATGGTAGAACTCTTTGATTAATTCTGGTAGTTGTTCCGCAAAGAAGTGGGTGGTATACTTGAAAGCTAATAAATGATTATCGTACAAAGATCTTCAGCTTTACTATTACACGTTTTCAAAAGGAGAAAAAAACCCGTATCGACGAAAAAAATAAGAATGTTCAAAGTTGGGGTCGACGGTTAACCACGTGCGGCAGAAAAGGGATTCCGGCTAACGTAACCCTGACAAAGGAGCGCAGAGTATTGCATGGTGCATGTCGTAATGAAATTCATTCTACAAAAATCATCGTGCAAGATTTTTTCCGGTCTGCCGGGTTTTACAATTCACCCAAACAGGTAGCTGGGCTTTATAAACCAATTGATCTATACGACTAATTTAAAATCATTTCAACAGCTGTAGGAATCAGTCTGATTTTTCCATCAAAGGAATTTTAAAAATCTAAGAAAAATGAATGATAAAGATAGGATATACTGGACACCATTTTCATTCATTTATTTATTTTAAGAATTTCCCAGTGCTTGTCCTTTCTTCACTAATACGTCATGCTATAGCATCATATTTAACAAGAAATATTTTTGAAGAGACAATGTGTCTAATACACGATGTTCCGTTTTGAAAATAAAGTAAATTTAACCGAGATAATACTGTAGAGTTAAATATTTTTCAACAAATCTTAACTCCTATGGTGTAAAAATTTTTGGAATTTCACGAAATTCCTATCACAAAAAGGTTTTCTTCAGAACATATTATTTATTGATTAACAGTAGCATGGATGCATGAAGATGCAATAAATTCACCTTTTCTAATGGATTCAATAATATTCCTATTTAGGAAATAATAAAGGAATCTCGAAATAAAATCAACGATATCGCCATACATATATTTATTTTATTATAGAAATACAGTTACATGGTTAACAATTTCTTAATAATATTTTTTTTAACTCTTTCTTAACTTAATAATATTTATTCGAAAATTCACGCTTTATCACAAATTTTGAGTTTTAAGATAATAAGATTTTAAGATAAGAGTTTTAACAAAATAGTTTTAAGTGGGAAATTGATAATAACTCGAATTTCTCCGTTTGTTTTTGGCATTGCAAGTATTTTTAACATTTCGCGCCATCTCCTTTGAATGTACTATATGATCGTTTTTTAAAAATATTTTCAATCATTTGATTTAGCTAAAAAGCATAATCTTTATTAAAATAAGTTTTTAAGTACATGAATTTGGTTACTCGAATTGATAGTTTTAAAATGTTTTATGAAGCTTTTATGGGGGAACATACAGGTTGGGCATAATTTAGTTGGGAAAGAGAATGGTTTATTATTTGTAGTTATACAGCCAAACATGAGCGTGCACATGGTGTAACGTAGAGAAACATACTAAAATATACATTCATATACAAGGTTCCCACTTAAATAAGGGTCACCACCCCTTAACTTCAGAACGACGGCAGCTTTAGCCATGAAAGAAGTGCCTAGGTATATAGGAAAATGTCTGTGCACTATGCCATGAGATAACTTCCAGCGCCACCTGGTGGCAAACTTCGGAGTTAGCTTTCCTATCTCGAAAACGGTACAAAATAGCGGAAAAATGTCAATTACAAAGTTGTAGGGCGTAATCGATTTAGTACAAAAAGACACCTTGTGCAGATTAATACGAAGAACAGAACACTTAAAATTCACATTTGTTTGATCTCGATTTCCGAAACTATGACGTCTCAAAACGGGTTAAAAAGAGAGAAAAAAAAAACCTCAATTAGTTATTTCAATCAAGAAACAAATTCAGCACCTTATAAATAACCTTAATAGTAATAAAATTCCTACCTCCTTCTACGAACCTTTAATTAATGGCTTTAAGATGTAAGTAAAGGATTGCATATTAGAGCTATGCTGGCGCAGTTCTAATATTGCGGTAGAGTCTCTCAAGTCAGACAGGTCTAATGTGATTTACCTCGAAAACGCATCTTTCAGTCGTTTATTAATGGAATTCAAATATTATTTAAAACTTACCGTTTCTACCTTAATTTTTAAATACACTCTTTTGTTATCATTTTCGGTTTTCATTACCGTTTTCTCCTTAATTTTTAAATATATCCTTTTGTTATCATTTTCCTTTTTTTATCATCACATCTTTAATCTTCATCGTTTTCTCAATGTAGATGGCTTTCATCTTTGTTTCCATCGGTATCTTAATCTTAATCGAAACGCCTCCCAACCTTAGAAGCTTGGCGCAAAAGAAAGTAACTTGATATTTCGTAAACATCCGGACCCTACATGACACGTTCAGTTCATTCCTTTGTCACGTCTCACGTTGGCTGCATCCCTCAGTCTTAGGTTCGTAAAATTATTTCTAATATTTGGTATTTCATTCGAATTCTTGGTCTATCATAATGTTCAGGGTGAAGAACATTGTTTTTAGCTTTATGCTAGCACTGTTCGCAGAAAACATTATGATTTTTCTAATTTTTTAGCGGTTCGTATAGATTTCACTTATTTACCCCTGATGAGCATCTACACACTTTTACCGATGAACTACATTCTTTCTATTTAATTTCAACATCGATTGATTTCCATTATATATATAGTTAAATATTTCAAATAATCAAAACATGTGTCACACTTTCAATACACACACATACCAATCCAAAAATCAAAACAAAGTTACCCCATCAACAATCATACAAATGAAACACAAAAGACAGTCTGATTATATACTAATACTACTATGAAAAAGACAACCCAGAATTGGAATTCCAACAATCAAATGCCAATCGGTCTTGGGAACCGATATTTGTCTCATTAATCTAGATTTGTGGCACCAACACTCTGCGAAAGCCAATTGTTGGAAAAACAAAAAAGTAGGGAAATAAATCTCCAAAATCTTTCAAGATTAGAAACAAAAAAGTATATAACTTAAAATATACCATTTCAATAGTCTCAATTATTGTTATGATTTGAGCGTTATCCTCAAGACAGTTGCGCATTTAAAGTGAAAATATTATTTCTAAATTAGGCTATTAATACTATAATAAACATCATTAAAAAATTAACTATAAATTTAACCTTTTAAAATATATATTATTTTGGAAATGTACATAAAAATAAAAATGAATGTATGATGCAATTTTATTCTTAATCTAGTGGCGCCATCTAACTATGAAGTGAAATATTAATATCTTTGTGAATTCCATTATGTATGATCACATCAAAAATATATAAATCTAAAATACTATTAATTTAATTATATACATCAAAACTTGTGTCATATTTTCATATACATATATTAATCTAAAAATTAAAATAAAATCAAGTTACCTTATCAATAATCATACAAATGAAATACAAAAGATAGTTTGATTTCCATCAAATATATATATATTTGATGTGGTTACTCTTCGTTACTCTGAAAGTGTCCCATCGTAAATCAGTTCTTGCCATATGCTTGTTAACACTGATTGAGCCAAGTGTACCGCAAATATTGTCTCTTTGCTGGGCACTTTCCTGGTATTCTGGGCGGAAGTTTTGCCCAGAAACTGCAGACAGCATTTCGGTTTTTTTCAGCATATATACGTCTCCATCGTTATGCGAACACAGAAAGAATGATTCGCCCTTTCCATTCCGAAATCTAATAAGATGCATAATTTATACACGTGTGAGTGTAAGGATTGATTTAGCGCTTTAGGAAGCTGAAAAATATTGTTATTCATTTGTTTCAATTTCTAAAAATTAATTTGTTTTTTTTGCTGTTATATGGTTTTTATAATAAGCGCTATCCAACAAGAATGTGCAAAAGATGCATCATTCAGAATGTCGAGTCTGACTCGACATAAGAGTGTAAAGGGCAGTGGCGTAGCGACCGGGGGCAAGGGGGTATAGATGTCCCGGGCGCCACTTTTGGGGGGCGCCATGGAGTCAAAGCATTTCAGTGTTTAAGCCATTTTGAAAGAAAAATATGATGGGGGACATAAAAATAAGACCATACCCCTTGCGTCATTTACGCTTATTAAGCCACTGATGACGGATAAAAAAAAGGTCATAATATTTTCTGGGAGTCATTTACTCTCGTTACGCCACTGATCATGATGACAAAACTTTAATGCGTTTATGTAACTTTGTGAAGTCCAATACGATGAGGGTCGGAAAAAATAAAACTTTGCGGCGCCGTTTACGCAAGCAAATCACTGATGATGCTGGGGGGGGGGGCGAAAAAAATCATATTATGCCCCGGACGCAATTTACCCTCGCTACGCCACTGGTAAAGGGTTAAAGATTACGAACTATTATCTCACTCAGATGTGGACATGAAGTATCTAAAAGATCTAATGATGATTTATTTTGTTATAAGCCTTTTCCGACATAATAATTTCCTTGTCTGAGAGTAATGAGAACATTAACATATTTTTTCGTCATTTGCATTTTATAGTTTGCTTCGTTAATGTCATCAGCTGTTAATAACGATCGCGTACTTCTTTTGCGGATTCTGTTACTTCAAGTTCACCATTTATTTTACGAATCAATTGAAATGTAAGAATGAAAAAAACCTTTTCTTTTATAAAAGACGCGTTTAAATCTTTATGAAATTTAATCGAATAAATCCCTCAGTTTGACCAAACATTGGTGTAACATCTAGAGAATAATCTAATTTCGGAATTCTAGATGATTTATGTTGTGGAATGAAAGACATATTGTAAGCTAAACCTTTTATATCTTGTATTTGCTCTTTTCTACTCATAAGAAAGGAAGAAAATGGGTTAAGAAATTGTTGAGCAATTAATATTTCTCAATTTACTCGGTTATGAAATTGCGCATTCAATTTGTGCCCGTCCTGTATATGGTTTTTAATCAGTCACATTTCAACGAACAATGTTTGAACTAATCGGCTGCAGACGATTTCTATATAAATACAAAGCATCTTGCTCGTTTTTTGATGAAAAGAAATACAGTAAGCCCTTTACAAGGTAACTTTTATCCGCTGCTCCGGTTTTTCCTGATTAAAAATTAATACTATTCTCAGAAAGAAAAGAGGAAAACAAAACAAAAAAAAAATACTGAACTCTACGTCAGTTTGAAAAAAGTTGTAATGATAAAAAGGCATTGATTATTCCGAGTCAATAAACCAGTTTCCAATTAACAGGGAAATTGGCATTAAACCCGGTTAAGCGATTCGAGTCTCTCTCGATTTAGGTGCCTTAATTGAAATGTATTGGATTTCGAAGAACACCTGTGAATTTGATAGAAATAAAAAGTCTCGAAAACCCCTCGGGGTTGTTTTCTAAAGGTTCGGAGAACGTCGATTTGGAAAACTGACTGCAAAGCAAAGGAAGAAAATGGGTTACGAAATTATTGAGCAAGACTACCAAAGTTAGTTAGATTCCCGTAAGACACACAAAACCCCGAGGCTTTCGCTGTAAAAGGCTCTTGAAGCTGAATTAGATCATCTGAATTCAGGATTGGATTGTTCTTATTTAGGAAGAAAGAAGAAATTTTCGCACATACTACTTGTTTTTAAAATGAAAAGCATTCAGATACGGATAAAATAAAAGTAGAGTTTTAAAATACGATTGTAATTTTTTAAAAAGAAACCTTTATTTAATGCAGCTATCAATATTTAAATAAGAGCCGCGGTGGCCTAGTGATAAGGCTTCGGCTTTGGGGGCAGGAGGGTTCCATGTTCGAAACACGTTCGCGATAGGTTTTTTGCTTGTTTTCAACGCCACAACGATTTGGTAGCATGAGCTATAAGTAGGGCTCACTAGAATGGTAAAATTAAAGGGGTTTTATTTTTAGGAAAAGCATATCTCCTGGTTTAGCACTGGGACATACATATTTCATCCGTCGTCGTGATCACTAGAGCATATATGGTGTCCCATGAGTCTTCATTGAGTAATTTCGCAAAGAAAAAAAAATGAAAGTTTTGATTCAAGGATTGATCGCGTAATTTCAATAAAATTACGGAAATAAATCAATCAGAATTTTATTAAAATTACGCGATATTTTCCGCAAACACACTAGCTAGCTATCAAATAAGCTGATTCAACACTGGGAGAAAACCGCAATGCCTCAATCAACCTACGATAATGACAACATGTTCTGTAAATGAAAACTCCTGTTCAAAACTTGGTAGGACTAATGGGAGATACTTCCACTAGCCCGAGGAGCATTTCTATCCCAAAAGTATTTTTTTAAGATTTTTCGGGAAGTATGTGTCCCGTTAGTCGCGAAAGGGTTAATACATGATTCCATCGAAGATCGTCAGTGCACAACGGCCCAGTATAGAACGTTTCTAAAATTAAATCTAGTTGTGGGTTGAATGCTCTCGCACGATGGTGTAAAAGCCCGATAAGTGAGGTGACACCTTCGTTACCCGCCCATTGCTTAAAGTTACAGTATATCCTCTCACAAGTCTATTATAGTTTTAACACAGGACAATAGTAAAGAAAAGAAAATACGTTGTGATAAATGTGTATCAATATATAAATGGAGACCTCAGAGACCTTTAGTAAAATCTTGGATTCGTGATTAAACGATCTCAAGTTTGAGACTATTCTATCGAAGATCTTCAATATACAATGACATGATGCATAATGAATCTCTAAAATCAAATTTAATTTTAGATTGAAAGCTGGCCTACGTTGGTGCGATATGGAAACCGGGTGAGTGGCATGCCACATTCGTCATCTACCAGTGGTTTAACCCTTTTAGTGCCGAACGACGATATATTGTTGCGGATGCGACGGCGCCTTACTATTCGCATCGCGAGAGAACTCTATCTCAAAATAGATTTATAAAACGTTAAAAATGGTTTTATTAATATATTCTATTTATTAATAATATTCGATTAATATTATATATTAATAATATTTGATCAATATTATAAGTTAATATTCGATTAATATTAATATTCGACTAATATTAATAATATTCGATTAATATTACAAGTTAATATTCGATTTTTCTGTTTTTCATAATGTTTTATATTTATATCATTCGTATGGTTTTCAATAAATATTGAAATATAATTGGTATTAATTTATTTTCCCTTTATTTCGTAATATGCTCTTTTTATAATTTTGTAAACATCATTCTTATTTTGTTTTTCATGAGCTTTTCTCCAAACCTCAGCAAATTCGTCAAATTGTTCCGGCATTCATCGCATAGGACGATACATTCGGCCGTCATTAAAAGGGTTAAAGTTACGATATATCCTCTCATTAACCTTTCATAGTTATTTCGATTAACCCTCCAGCTACCTATCCCGCGATTCCCATGTTTTAGAGTGTTCTTTCTATTATAATATTGAATTACACTATACAAGTATAGAGTTGCATATAAATAACAATTCGAGTTGTTTCAATAGTATTTAGACCTATTTTCAAAACTTGCAATTAAATAACGATTTAAAAGTAGCAGTCGGGGGGTTAATATTTTTAAATTTTAGGTGGGAGGCTAGATTTCTGAATTGGCACACACACACACAAATACATTTCCCCCCCAAAATCCTTAAAAGTTCTAATTACATCCGAATTTTAAAGACTATTAGATAACGATGAATGTTCAGACAGTGAATTAAATAGATGCTTTAGAGGTGTTAATACAAATAAACACTTTTAAAATTTTTTTACACACACTTTACGATTCAGTCAGCATGTAGATATCACAATTGTAATTTTAAAACATTTGAGCAAACTAAGATGTTAGAATAACTTATTAAAACTGTAATTTGTATTAAAAATTTATTTAACAAAATAACACAAAAGCGGAATCAAATGTTGCGATTATTTACTTTAAAATAACTAAATCTCTTGACGCATGAAAACTTCCGTAATCTTTTGGGAGAAAATTGGAATCCAATATCAAGCCAAACGAAGCTTCTTGCCACTTCCAGATTTTAATAAATAACATTGGTATCCTAGTTTAAACCTTTCTAAAGCCGTGGAATGTATACTTCCCACCAAATTCGCGAATTTTTAAATGCAATTTTTCGGTTGGCGTAAGTTCTCGCCAAATGATTCGATCAACAAAAACCCAGATGTTTGAATTTCCTATCTCAAACCATAACGGAGCGTCTTGACTTGGCTATTGATTATTAATTAATAAAATTAATTAACAAAAAATGTGTGTCAACCAATATGCTAAATGAATCTTTTTCTTAAACTAATCTCAATCATAAAGTTATTTTGTTATACCACTACTAGAAAAAAAATGTATCTTTAAATTTAAGGTATTCTTAATAAAGCCAACTTATTTCTTATTCTTCGACTCTCATGATTTCTAAATGTACATCTGTGAGACTAAATAAAACTATATTATATTTTTAAAAATAATATCTGTCAAACCAAGAAAGGATAGGTTCAGCACTCGAAACAGCTCTTGCATCCCCCACGAGATAAACTTCCAGTGTAGGGGCAGCAATCGATTTATTCCAAAATACCTTATTGGTTGTGTAAGTACCTACGACCAATACATCTTCGAATTTTCAATATAGAGGAGCGAACTCATCAATCTAACAGAAAAAACACGGGACTGCTTTCAACAACAGACGGTAATTTACCAAAGAAACTTTTTATTTTCGTTATTTCCACGACAGAGCAGGGACAGGCTAAGGGATTTCATTGTCTGCCTAGCTTGCTGGAGGTAACAAATGAAATACATCAAGAGAGCGGTATAGCTGGAAGGGGAGAAATATTTAGATATTGCCATGTTGTTTCCAGGTTGCTCTCCCGCTTGTAATATGAATTATTTATCACTCTTTTTCCTTCTTTATAATCACTCAAAGGAAAGGAAAGTTACTCACCTCAAATCAAAAAGTTTCTTTAGATGCTTTTCTCCCGAATATTTATTAATTGAGGTTTTTTCGTAAACATGCCGCCAGAGTCCGTTGAGAAGGTTCAAATTAATTCGAAGAATTGTTATTGAATTTTGTCACTTGAAACTTTTTTTTTTTGCAAGGAGCTAAAAAAGGATGAAATCAATTATTTTGCTTCAGCATTTGAGCTACATTTATTGGCAGGTATAGTTGGAGATCGATATCGGGTCATTCATTCCTACATTCATTAAAAAAATTAAAGACAAAGGTTAATTTTATTCCTTTGTTGTATCAGGACGATCGGAACATAATGTGCAATTTAAATCAATATTAAATGGGAAACACGGTAGCTTGCATCATAACTATTGACCAATCGATACAGATGCAGCTATCATCGTATTATTGGCTCAGAGTGGATTAGCAAAACACCGCCGCTAAAATAACTATATGCTTCTAAACAATGTTCCAGAGTCAGTGGGAAATTAAATAAATGCTGATAAGAATTATTACTAAACTTCGCTCAGTTTCTTTTTTATAAAGTGAGTTTTAAAAGGGATAAATATAGTATTTCTGGAGAGGAGCTTCTATTGCATGGAGATCGAGATATCGTTGTGACCCATGATCATGACCATCCATTGAAGGGCAGTGCATAATTTGTACTTTGTTGCATCAGAACGCCAAACAAGTGTGCCGTTTAACTGCACGAAATCCCATTGGGAAAACGAAGCATCTGCAGTACAGTCAATTTATTGGTGATTAGGAGCAATGGCATACTCGATGTAGTGGCTACGCAAGCGTTCGACTCGGACGACGACGAAGGCAAGCGTTAATGTTTAAAACCGGGTCTTCTTAAACTTTTTTTCCTTGCTACACTTTTTTTATTTATTATTATGGAGATAAATATTCTGCATCGCCTATCTATAAACAAAAAAATATATCTTTCTCATCAAAATGTACATAAAGTAGAGGCTGAAAAAAAGATAATGAAATATTAATCAATTAAGAATAAAAGGATTCATTCAATATTTATTTGTAAAATTTAGTGTATTATTACAGAAAAGATGGTTGGCTTTCCTAGAAGCTTGTTATTTATATATTATCAGAGAAACACCACTTGGTGTGTGCGCTGTATTAAGAACGCGCCTTACTTCGGGTCGCGACCATAGTTTAAGAAACTTTAATTTTTTTCAAAATTTCAGATGTTTTTCCGCACACAGCTCATCCTTTCCGTGTTTCATCACAATGCTTTCGAAAACAATTTCCATCACCAGCCAGTGTAAGGTCGTTGAATGGCATGAAAACATAGCTTACCTTTAATAAGGGCTTGATGGCATAAACACGATATACTTAGAAGTACTGACGTTGAATACCTGAAGCAGATACAATGTTATGACGACTTTCTGCCTACACATCACCGTCGACCTTACTCACCATCATAAAATATACTTGTGCTTAATAATATATCAATAATAGAGATATTAAATTGGTAGTACGAAATCATAAATCAACATCAGAATATTCAGCTTGCTGGAAATATAAGCCGAATCACCAATAAATGATTTATTCATTAACAGAGTCATAATAATTCCATCCGTTCTATTCAGATTGGATATAAAAGAGTTGTCTCCAGAGTGGTGATTGTAAGGGTGAACTTTCCTGCATAGCTGAGAACAGAAAAATAAGTACTATCGCGACTTTAGATTACCTGGCATGGTGGTGTCTTACCCGTAGAATAGATACCGCGTGTTCTAGATCTTGGACAGAGTCTCCTGAAGATACGGCAACAGCTTTATGTGACCGTCATGAAGTTATATCAGGGGAGCGTCGTAGTAACAAAACCGATAGTCCACTCACCAGATACGTCGGTACCTGACAGGCTAGCAAAACTGTAACAAGACATCAAAGTGTGTATAAACGCATGTCAAACGTTATTGCGGTGAGCGGAACTTTGAATAGACTGATATTGAAGACCATGAACAGAAACCTCATTCGTTCAAAGAAAGGAGAACTCCGCAGGGTAAAATTTTGGTACATGCACGATAAATGATGTACGGAAAAGTTCGATTCGAATGAAATCATCATCAACGTCGTTTTCAGCGTTAGCGTCACGTTTAGAGAAAGTTGTGTGTCTACTAGTAATGATAGTTCTGACAGTAGTTCCGTCCAGATTTTTCTTCCACCTCATTTATTGCTATAGAGAGATTTTTTTGTAACTGGGAGGTCAGGAAATACAGATGACATCTGTAAGAAATCAATTGTCAAAAGTGTGGACAAATAATTTGGAGAAATTGTTGATGCTGTGACGAAGATATGTGGATGGACAGGATGAAGAAAAGTTAATTCGCAAGCACAGAATTGCAAAGCCTTTGGTCAGTCACTTCCATATTCAAGTAAATGACATTTTTCGATCGTCTTTATGAGCATGCAGCATGCGAAATCAATAATAATATGGCATTCACCCAAATTGTGCAGAGTTTGCAATTTATTTTTTCCTTACTAACACCGTAAAATTTTTTCTTTAGACCCTGAGACTGACATACACATAATTAAGGCTGCAAAAAAATATTTAGAAAGAAAAGGAATAGAAAGTAGCTTATCCTGAATAATATGATAATAATAATTAGTAAGAATTATAGTAGTGCATATGTAAAGCAAATAAACTGAAAGACCACCCATCATTTCCTCGACACTTAATTGATTGCTTCCAAAAAGCTAAACAATACCGAATCGAATAAGCCATCTTAACAGCCAACATCGTCGAGTGTTTGTTATCATACGAAAACAGATGTACGGAAGCAGCCTCGATAAGAAATCAATGGCTGATCTGACTGACTATCCGCGAGCTGTATAGTGATGTTCTGATCTTCTCATGGGCAGCTGAAACCATATGTTCCGTCTAGACAAGAGCCTCTTTAATCGATGTGTTCTGACATGTAAGCGGGGGCCAGAAGCCGCTCGCTATTAGGGTAAATTGTGTGATAAATGAAGATGAATGCGGCACAGACATGACCCCCCACCCCTCTGCCCCAACGCAAGCGACCACTCAATCAATGGCAGACTAAGTTTTCAACGAGAACTTCCGTCTTGGACCACCGTCTTCCTCCTTCATCACGGCGATGACTAAGTATCCGTACTATACGCGATCGTTTTAATTAACTTTTCTTCCATTAGCGCTTTTCTGGGTCAGGGAGGAGCAACCCGGGAAATTTAAGGACGGAGAAAGTTAAAACTGGGGCTGAAAAATAATTAGGGAAGGACCGGCGATGAGCGGAAAAAAAAGTTAATTTTAATTTCAGAAACATTTTTAATATCGTGCACGGTATGAGAATAGGAATAGCATATCAATAAAGCGTTATTTTCAAACTCGATATAAAATTTAATGATCATTGACGAGTGTATTAAACATTGAAAATGGTTATGACATTGCTTTGCTAGCTTTCTTTCTTTCTTTCCCTTTTTCGCACACGAACTATAAAAGGAGAAAGTAATATAATTGTAAAAAAATCCAATCTCGAGATGGGTATGAATTTTAGACGTCTCTGAATCTGAAACAACTATTTTTCGAATTATGTCTCAATGTCGGTCTGCCCATGTGTATATATGCAAACCAGATAATTTAAAAACACAAGCTATATAAATGAAATTTTGTATGTGGCCTTTATGACAAAATTGTAGATCTGTATCCAATTTTGGACCCAATATTTCCGTGGGAAGAGGTCTAAATGTGCACTTTATTGAATTCACAATACTTACTCAATATATGCCATACCTGGGTAAGTATACGTGAAAGTCGCGCTGAGAGCACTCCTTATGGTTATGCAAGTTTCTATGAGGAGATGAACCTCGATGTAAAATGAAAATGAACATTTCTGTTTGTAAGTCATAGTATTACAACAATTTTACATCTCAGATGCACTGCTTACATAACTTATTCACTATCTAAACAGAATTCAACATTTAGATCAGGCTAAGTAAGGAATTGAAAAAACGAATGTTATTTCTTTACCAATCACCAATGAAGTAAGAATTGAAAATAAATATGATTATGAAACATTGGTACATCTGAGGAAGAATGTAATGAAATCTCTTGATCAATGTACCAAGCTTCATAGAGGCAACAAGAATGACCTCCCTTATTTTGAGCGGTGAAAAAGACCATACTTTAGGCAATGCATTTTTCCAAAACTGTCCATCGCCATACGAAAATGCACACAACTCAACCGTCGCAGATTAACGGGTCTATTCTGGTACCCCCGGTTGGATTGGGAGACGTCAGTTTTTCCCCACGTTAACAACGGGAAAAAGTGACGTCTCCCAACCCAACCGTGGGTACCAGAATAGACCCCTTAGAGTATACAAAGCTTATACATGATTCAACCGCTGATAGACCAGCGATCTTCTAATCACAAAACCGCTACTACGTTATCTAACCATTGCGGCATCAATCATATCTCTCAACTAGTTCGTTCCATCATTGTTATGTCTAGTAGAGCATTTATCTGGACACGGTACAAATCTTTCTGAAATGAATTTGTCTTCACTACATCAAGATTTCCTTTCTCCTTTTCCATTAACTCATTAAGAATCAGAGAAGCTACTTGAATGGCAATATACAGTACATGCACAACGGAATTATTTTTTTGATGTATCATTAAATCGTTAATTCCCAAGCAGCTATTATCCAAAAGGTTTATAAACATTTTCTATTTAAACGAAAAATCGACAAAAAAATAGCCAAATGAGAACTGCGAGCTATTCAATTTTAGAGACTGGACTGGCACACATAATTGATGAAAATAAGTATAAGATTACTATTTTTCGTATTATGTTGAATTACTATTTTGTATCGAATATTATTTTCAAAATTTTAAAATAACTCATAGCGTAAGATGACAAATGTTTTAATCAAAACAATTGTTTTTCAGAAAAATAGCCAAGACATGCATTAACATTTTTTATCCAATAAATATTTCAAGAATCTATTTTTGGTCTTTATTGTCATACCACTATTTATTTATTCTTATTTTTTTATCTATGCAAAATATTTAAATAGATTACTTTGTATAAATAAATGGGGATGATATAAAGAAAACCACACAGAGATTTGAATAGATTTGTTAAGCAGATGCTTTGAAAAGCAATTCAACCATCTTTGATTAAATTTAACAAACGACAAGCAACTTCGCTTTGAAATATATATTAGTATTCCTTACTCAATACACATGTTATCCTTTCTTGATGAAATTACTTCATAGGTCTGTCTGATATTTAGCGTATATTTATTGAAATTATGCTTAAGATATTATCTCATGCTGTAAAAAAATACCCATAAGAAATAAAGAGTTTTGGAATAAGTGTTAGTATTCAAAGAAAATACTAAATTAATTCTACTATACATAAACAAAGGAAACGAGAGGAAAGAGAACTTTTATATATTCTATTTTTCATTTCATTTTTTATTTCTTTATGAATTAATTTATTATATTTCTATAAAGTCCTAATTTCCTTCTTTACAAACTTTTGAAAAATATTACAATACACGAAAAATTGCTTTCCAACCGCGTCATAATTAGTCCTACGTGAAGGCTTCGAAAGTACCTACGCCATAATTAGCAAAAGCAACTACGGCAACATAAAAACAAATTTTACTCCAAAACTACCGACATCGCACGTTTCTAGTTACATTATCTTAAATTCTAGCTGCCAAATTTAAAAAAAATGAAAAATAATAAAAAAGAATTCACTGCTATCTAAGTAACCTAATGATGCCAAAGTTGGTTCACTAATTTTCACACAGTTCCAACCGCGTCCCAATACCCGTCCTCGTCAACTGCGCGCACGACGATCATTATGGTCGCAGAGTTGGGAGGAAAAAAGTGAAAAACGAACAAAAAATGCAAACAAAGATATGGAGTGGAGTAAAAAAAAAAAATCTCTCTGGCTTTTTCCAAAACTTTTTTTTTTTTTAATGAGAGCGAAGTTTGTGCTCATAAAGTTTAAATGAGGATTTCGTCATTAGCAGTGTGCTGTTCTTCAAAGCTCATATTTTTAGACCCAAGACTAATTTGAATACCGCCGTTTTTAAATTAAAAAGCAGCTGGGCTCTGCCTTGTGCGGTCATAATGCAAGCAATTTTGTACACTTTAAAACAAGAAAGTTAATCTCCAGCTGAATTAAGATAGAGTTTGTCACATAATATATTTGTACAATTGCACTGTTTTTGAAGTTTTTAAGGGAAAATGGTGACAAATATCCTGGCCGCATCTATGATTCATACCAATTTAACATCAAATTTAAGAATGTAATATTAAGAGAATCGAACTTCTAATCGAAACATCGTAGCATGATAATGTTTTAAACCTTGATTGCATCAGTCGTTGTATTCTCTGCGTAACGAATTTCAAGTGAAGCAATTTACAAAAGAAATGCCAGCCAAAATTCATTATCATGTTAATAAAATCAAAATTGAAAATTCAGCTTTGAAAATAATGCCCAAAGAAAGCATCCTTTTTCTTTATTATAACGTTCACAGTTTCTAAACTTTTATACTCGGGAGGGAGGGGGGAACTACAAGAATCCGATACAAATTACAGGCATAGAATATGCTGTCGTCGACAGTCTTCTCTATTTTGTCCTGCAGCTGTTCTTTTCGCAGAATGAGGCTTTCTGTCATTAAGAATATTTCAATGCACCTATGGTTACATTTTCAGTACTTTTCTTTTTGATCAGACATTAGGAATTTTTTCAGAACTCCTTAAATCAATAACTGCCGAAAAATGCAAAAGAATTGTTTACTTCGTAATTTTAAGCATGCTTTCACTGAATCATATTTCTTTTCGTGACTTAATTTTACGCATATTTTCAATAAAGAAAAATAAATATCAGATGAAGTTACCATCGTCAGAATGGCTTTCTTGACAGATAAATATTTTAGTTTATTCATATATCGTTACTGCAATCCTTTTTGGCGTTTCAAATGCATTCCCATAGCAACAAGATCAGTTGTATCACACCTTTGTATGATTTTTTAAACTAATTGAGTCATCAACAAAATGCTAAATTCATACGTCGCTAAAGAAAATTAAAGTTTTAACATGATAATGTTTTTATGCTGGCGTACTTGCGTCATTAGAAAATCGTTACGCACACAATGCGACGTTCCTTTGGACCCAGAGTTACCAAATTTCGCACGTAGTTGCTTTTTGGGTAATAGGTGCCACGAAAAGTTCTTCAGAATTTTAATTATTTTTTAATTAGTTAAAAATTCATCGAAATTTTAGCGTTTTTTTCTCAGTAAATTCTGAGCATATTATCATTATCGCACAAAAATGATTTTAACGCCACTTTTAAATTAAAAAATTAACCTTTTCCGAGCAATTATAATTCCGTGCAAATTTTTTTTAACTTTAATTTAGTATTATTCTTATTGCACTCCATTTTTTTATATTACTCTTATCACACTAGTGTTACGATGTGGGCTTTAATTAATCTACGATTTTCAACTGAAATAACTTTTGAGTCGTTGCAGATAGCGCCACAAAACTTTATTTTATTTATTTTTTTTATTGAGAAGAACATGGAAAAGGAATCGAACGGATAATATTTCCAAAGTGAGAACTTTCACAAGTAACACAATAGTGCAACCTATTCTTTCCTTAAAAATGGTGTTGTATTTTAATGACATAAACATGAGATTTTAACAATAGAAATATTTTTACGAAAATAGTCAGGTGAGTGTACGTGAATGTAATCCAACAAGCAGGATAATAAAAATAATGATTCTTTATTCCAAGAGTATTCCAGAAAGCAAAAAGTACCACAGGCAACAAAACTAATCAGCACTTTTACAAATCAATAACTCAAGTAGACAGCAGATCACTAATAAATACATAGCATAAAACATAGCAAAAAAAGTTGCAGCCTTAATTGAAAAACATCATTTTATTTTTATTTTTTCATCAGCCCTCAGGTTGCCATCTATATGTTGTAAATTGATTTTATAAAAATTTCAGTATGTATCCTATTGGCAATAACAGGCAATAGAGCTTCAGACTTATTCTCAAGATTTTAGAAGACGAAATTGGGTATGCTCATTAAAGGCAACACTAGGCATTTAAGGGTTGATATAAAATCAATTTTAATCATTTATTGTAAGTGAATACGAGATTATTTTTTAAATCTTTTACAGGTTTTTCCCAGGATGGCTTAACAACCACTAGATGCAGATTCCGCGTATTCCCCAAAGGTTACTAGATTAATTCGGTTCTCTTTCGTGCTAAATTTCGCACAAGATTCTGGAAAATGTCGGAAGAGTTTGAAGAATTTAATTCTATGAACTTTTAAGTATCTTATTGGGATTTTAGCGGTATAGTTTCGGATTAAATAGTTATCCTATTGACGATGATATTCATAAACTCTAAGCACCGATAGAAAACAAAAGTTTTTATGTAAAATCTCTATTATGATACCATGTGCTTATAGAGCTTTCTCAAAAAGTTTGAACCAAAAATCAATCACTTCAATGGAACTTATTGGCAGTTTACGTATCTTTTAATGAGATTATGAAATTTAAATAACTTTTGAAAAAGCTTTTGGTAATGTTTCAAATGTTGCAGTTGATTTCTTTCCTTTTCTTTTTTAAACGTGTTTCAATAATTGTTATTGCAAGATGAATAATCGTCACTTTCTCCAGTTGTTCTCTTGCACAACTCAAAGATGCTGGCTGGAAGCCAAATGGTTTTTCCAGTTTTTAACAATTACCGTTAATTGGCAATTATAGCTGCTTATTATTTCAGATTTGAAGATTAATGGAAGCAAAAACTGCTCTAGAATTGTGTTTTTCTTCTTCTACACTAATATTCATTCTGTAGCAATAGTTTCTCGTGAATGATTCAGTATAATTTTGTTGCAAAGAGCATTTTTCCAAAATGTTACTGAAGTTTTGATTAAACGATTTATTAGAGTCTATCAGAATTAATTATACAGTTAAAGAAATAATTAAAGAATAGTTCTTCACCGCATTTTTATGCAATTAAAATTTAGTCTTAGTAGCAATAAATTTAAAAAGAAAACCCATTTTTCATATTTCTTCTACAATAAAAACAAGCAGAGAATATATTTTTAATATCTAATTAGGATGAATACTAAACAAGAGATAAATACATATACATAAATTCATCACTCCAAAAACAAGATTAATTAATTCCATGTGGTATCGAAACAGAGCTCAGCGAAACCTAGAAGTAATAGAGATCAGAGGAATGCACTTCGTGCTATATTAAAATCATGGTACAGGAGTCCATGTTACATCGAAATTGCGTTCAGAAGAACCTATAAGCAAAACAGGAGGATGCATTTAGTTTAGGGCTGTATTAAAATCATAGCATCACCGAGCATAGCATCAAAACCGTGATAATGAAACCTAAATGTAATGCAAGTGAAAGAAATGCGTTTCGAGATGTATTCAAATCAGACTATAGGAGTCCCATCTTATATCGAAACTTCGCTGCGAGAAACTTATAAATAATGCATATATTTAAACTCACAAACAATATACGTATTTCCATGTATAAAATCCATAAGTTTATTGACCAGGTTTCAACGATTGCAAGTATAACTTAGCATTAAGTTAATCAATATTAAGTAAAAAATAAAATTCAGAAATACAAATTGCAGAATGCAAAATTAAAACATACAATTGTAACAAGAACAAAAAAACTTAAGAAATCGGTTTATCGCATATCGGCTAAAATCACTGCTGGCTAAATTCTTTCGTATAATAGCCAGAACCTCCTCGTCAGATTTTCATTATTAAGTCTGAATTGGTTGCGAACCTCCATACGTTCCCGATTTACTAAAAGCTAGTGATAGGTTCTTCATCAATTTTCAGGTTTTTGCTTTGAGAAAAAAAGTCTAAAGTGAAAGATACGGCATGAATAAACAGTGGAAAGGAAAATTTCATGTTATACGAGTCCTGGCTTGTTAAGGAACGTTGTAAGGAAAAGTTGTCATTAAAATTTTATGTTATAGGACAGTTGATAGTATATGTGACAGTACATTTAAAAGGAAAAGAGAAAAAAAGAAACGCACAACTTTTTTTCTCACCAAATCCACGAAGCAGCAATGGCAGAGAGAGAAAATAGCCAGACTTACCTAAAAAAAGAAAACACGGAATATTTAGATACCTATAAATTTAACAATAACACACAAAAGATATACTTTATGTATCAGGTCATCGTTATTGTTATATAAATATTGAAAACATTTTTCCCAGCTATAATTAATCTAATGTCCATGGTGGTATTCTTTTCTATAAAAAATTATTAAATTTTACCAGATTACTCTTTGTTAAGCGTGTAATAGGAATTTTCAAAAAACGGAATAAAAGTTTTTTTGACGTAGACTTACATCTCTCCATAGTGGTCTAATGGTGTGTCGGGAAAGGAAAAAATTTTGACGCTTTTCGAGCTAAAGTTAAACGCTTACAGCTCCGCAACCAAATAAGAGAGTTAGTTTTAGTTTCATTAACAGAGAAAGGTGGACATTGAAGATTGCAAAAAGAATTTTAGAATTTGAAATTACGGTTTAGTCATAGTCGAGTTGCAAAGTTGGTGAAAATCGCGAAGAATTTTACATAGATGGAGTCATATAGTCACATTAGACTATAGAGTTAATAGTCACATAGAGATACTTTAGTCACAGAAAGCCACAAATGAGTAAGATAAGTAAGTCTACGCCCCTCAATTCCAGCGGGCGTTTCGCAGAGACCGCCTCCATTTGATTTTTTTCATGAAAACTTGTTTAATCAACTTTCTTCGTAATTTATTTAGATATACAGAGTGATTTGAAGGGATCTCGACAAACTGAAAAGGTAGGTCAGGCATATCAAAACAAATAAGATTTTAATAGATCATATAAGTGGAAACGCCATTTATGCGTGCGAGAATGCGTTGTTTGGCCTAAAATGAAGCCATTTTATTCCTATCACAGCCATCGCGGAAGTAGCATGGAGTTATACAATATTGTTGGGATGGCAGATATTCTTAGGGGTAGCTAATAGGAAAGAACAAGCAGCGGTTCCTATGCACCGTGAAAGATTTTCAAATAGACACGTAGACCACCATGAATTGTTCGCACCGAAATGTTTGTGAAACTGGATTTTTCACCGACATTCACTGTAATCGTTAATTATGAAGCTTAATCCTTTGTACGCGGAAAAATATTAAGATGCATAATTATACATGTAAAGGATTCGTTTTAGTGCTTAAGAAGTTGAAAATGTATTTATTTACTTTCTTTAATTCCTGAAATTAATCTGAGAGTTTTTGCTATTATATGCTTTTTTTATAATAATCGTTACCTAACAAGAATGTAAAAACAATGCAACATTCAGAATGGCCAGTCAGACTCGACATACAAGTGCAAAATGGTTAGAGCTGTCTCGACCGGATTCAAACTTCTGATCTTCTGCATTGCTGATAGACGATATAACCATCTAGGATAAAAAAAAAAGACGGAAACGAAAGCATAATGAACATAAGTAAAAAAGGACTGGAGAATTTCTATATTTTCCAGTTACTGATTCTTAAATAGAGATTGCTAATAATCCTTGAATTAAGACACCTTCACTGCCCTATGGTCAAAGAATTTTTTGAGAAGCATGGACGTCGCTATTTATAAAGGCCAAGTTGGTTGGTTGATATGTTTAGGTTCTGTGGCGCAAGGACCAGGTGACCATGCTGCGCCAAAGCCCTGACTAGGACTCTGGTCTTGAATTTTACTGGACTGAAGATAAAATAACCACTAAGACGCCAGCACAAATTAACCATCATTGAGTCTGAAATGGATTCTGAACTGTACCAAACACCATAAATAAACACTTAAATGCAGACTGTTCATCATCCGCAAGTCCAACAGGTGGGATAGTTCACTTTGTAGCTCAAATGATATCATCCGAAAATGATTTCCTTCTTTAAAAATAGCTTCCTTCAAGATTTTGAGTCACATAGTCACCATGTTACTTAACATCTTGAAGAAAGTCATTAAATATCCGTCAGACTTTCGAAAAAAAATTATAGTTTTAAATACGAATCTCGTTTAGGTCTTTTGACCTTATTCAACATCTTAATCGATTAATAAATTAAATACCTTATGCATGAGCAAACTATGGATGTTACACATACAGATGTTGGCATCCATTGTGTAATATTTCTTACAAAAAGCATTATCTTTATTTTTCCAGAAATATAAATATATACAATGACGCCACAGGAGATAATGGAATATGCTTTGAATAAACGGTGAAAAGCTTCACTGGCAATTCCGTAAATATTATATCCAGACCCATCTAAGAGATACGCTTAGCTTTTCACACAAAAGGGTCGGATTCAACAAAGAGAAGTTAATCCACACACAAGAGTTTTATCTAAATGGTTAAACTAGGCATTAAACAAAGAGATAGCCATCACGAGCCTCTATTGTCGCCTTCGCAAAGTAAAGTTTTCTCCTCACTTCTGCCTCTGGCTTAATGTTTATTGTCTGGTTAGCTCGTCGCACAATCACTTTAATGAGTTCAGGTATTCCCGCCATGCAACCAAAATAGCTTCGTTTCCCCTTTCCAAAAGAAATTTTTACTTGGGAAACGCAAAGAGATTGTTTTGTTAATGGGTTCGCTGAGAATTACAAGAATGGAGCGTGTTCCTACAATTTTATAAGCAAAAATAAAGAAAGAAAATAGCAATTCTAGTTCGCAAGACCCATCTTGGAATGACTGGATTGATTAGATCCAGTCGGGATCGTTTTCGAAGAAGTCCCTTGAGAACTTCATCTAAATATCCCAACTCGTCGAACGAAATTTTTTTCCCTCTTTAAAATCTTTACTGGGCTTCGTTTTAGTGGCCTAGCGAGGGTAAGTGGCGTTTGGGACACATGAATTTATCGTCTCCAGTCGTCATCAGTGGTTTAGTAAGTGTAAATGGAGACCCGGGGAATGATATTATACGTTTTCGCCCACTCATCATTTGGCGTTGCAAAGTGGCGTAAACCCACTAGCGTTTTCGTTTCCATGGCACTCCCTAGAACAAATGCACGGGACATCTGTACCCCCTTGTATCCCTCTTCCGATACGCCTGTTCCTCTCGTCAACTCCCTCAGTGGTTTTCTTTTAAACAAGAACTTCAGCAAACGATGCCAATACTAAACCTTCGATGAACGATGATTATGAATACTACAATATGGTAGAAACGATTTTCATTCAGCTAATAACTTGGGAGTGATGCAAATATCCAATGCTGCGATTTTGCGGGAAAATCACGTGTTAGGGATAGAAAGGTTCCAGGTTCGAAACTCGATTGCACCAAAGATCCACTTTGTAGGTACCATCGAGGGCTAAATGTCAGCTGGTCTGGCGTAGGAGTTTGAAGAAGGGGTGTCGGTTCTAGTATCAACCTCGTCACCTGACCAAGAATCACGATTACGAGATCTGTCCAAAAATAAATCCAAATAGCCCGTGTGTTGCTTCTAAATACGTTAATATAACTCAAAAAGCCTAAGCTTTCAGAACCCTTTCATAGGCGGTGGGAAGTATACTTCCCACCGCATTCATCAATTTTTGAACGTACAAGGTAAGCTATTTTAAAGTTATCATCAAATTTTTCGATGAAAAAAATTCCTAGACGTTTCAATTTCTTATATCCAACCTTAAAAAAATGTATTGACTTTTTAATTATTTATTAATTAATGAAATTATTTAACAAAAAATAAATGTCATCCAATTAACTAAATGAATTTCTTTTACTAAATTAATCTCAATCCCAAAGTTATTTTGTTATACTATTACTAGAAAAAAAATGGCCCTTGAAAGGGTTAAATTGTCGCAGAGCATAGTAGGTTTCGTAACAAAGTATACAATTCACGTGAAGGAATAACCTACCCGGTAATTGTTAAGTATTTAATTCATGATTTATCCAAGTAATTTAAAAGATCAGATTTTTCTATCCCAAACTTTAGTCGCATACGGAGTGTTCAGTGGACAGCAACATATTTCATCTTTAGCAAATTTATCTGAAGCTCACTTCTGAGCTTAAAACATATATTATACGAAGGATCTTCCATTATTCTGACGTTTTCAAACAGTGTAAACTTTTCCTTATAATTAAGTATTCTGTAAAAACATTGTCTATTTTTATCATAACTTTGTTGATGTGACTTGATTCTCTTGTGCACTGAAAGCCCCGTATTTCTTTGCATATTCATTTTTTTAACTAATTTTTTAAAATGTTACATAAAATTCAATGGAAAATGCTGAAGTCAGGATTACAAAGATGTGAAATTAGGCAATTGTAAGCAGAAAAAGATAGCTGCGAGACAAACAACAAATGCACAAAAAGTTCTCTTAAATAAGTATAGAACTGAAGAGCACAAGGAAAACAAACTTAGTAAGAAGCATCAGAAATATAATTAATTTCTCTCCTCTATTGTTCTTCGAGTGGAGGGAAAATGTTTAAACAATTTTCCGTAACCGAAAAAGCCAGAGATTTGAAGAAAAAAAATGAAAACCCCTTCTTATTAAAACTTTTGCTGTTTACTCTCAAACATTGAGATTCAAAACAATTTTGCGTGCAGAATCTCAGAGAGCCAGCAACAAAACTCGTAAGAATTCATAAAGAGGGGAGAGGGGGAAACTTTTATTTCACAGTGTAAACAATTAACGGGGCCCCATTTTTTTTCAAACAAATCCCCTTTTTTCGGTAAATGCACATTTAATGGAGTAAAAATGAACTACTTTAAAACATGAAAAGATAATGACATACCAAAAGGCTGAAAGTCACGGAACTGTACACAGATACAAAGAGCAATGATTGAGCCGCTATTTTAATTAAACTTCAGGTTAAACAAAAAAAAAACTGCTATAAACTAACACACTGAACGATTTCTGCTTACCCCATTATTCTGTAAATTCAATTTGTTACACTGTGATGCATTGCTACAATTCAGAGCTAATGCCTTATAACGATGAAATTTTTCACCTTGATAGCGGTTTATTTTATGAAATTTCAAACCTTGAAATCCCAAATATTTATTCTTTGTATATAGTTTTTCTTAAGAGTAAATGAAGTCAGAAATATCAATAACACAACACGACTGTAATAAACAGATAAAATATTAATAAAAATCATAATTTTTCTCTCGGACAATAACTTTATAACAGAAAAAAAGAACATGAATATTAAACATACGTAAGAATATTTAGAACTAAATATTTCCATTTAAATTTTATTTTGGCTAATCGCAGTTTTTCTTCTGATTGTTTCATATAGTTATTCATAATCGTTTTTCTGCTTAATGCAGGTTATCACTTGCTGCTAGTATGTTTAACTATCAATTTTTAATAATTAATTAGAGTCGTTATCATGAATTAATTTGCATTAGTTTCCATCAAAGGGCTCAACACATGTCTTGTTAAAGATATTTTCGATTTGACTTCATAAACAATCGCAATTTGTGCAATTCTTTGTCATATATCTTCCATATCTATCTTTTACAAGCCCACTCATTAAAAAAAATTTAAAAACTCATTTCGATTAAAGATCCTTCCTAATTCCACTGTTAAACACTAATTCTTTATATAGTCAGCTTCCAAATTAGTCAATACTGTATTTTATTTTGTAAATTCATGTTCATCCTTTTGTGTGATATTCATTTATTCAGCCTATCAGCTTATTAGTGTTTTTTCACTGTTAACAAGAACTGCTAAGTTTATTTACGCATGCGCAAACGCACTAGAAACAAACGTGAATGTATATATTTGTGAATATAAATAAGTACTTGATTGTGTAAATTTTTTCGTGTTTCTAGAATATAATACTAGCTTTTTTTCTGAATGTTTCAATAAGGTGTCTTTTAATGATATTCGCTAGCTCTTAGTTGAAAAATCGTGCTAATACTACAAGATAAAGCCTTTTTTTCAACAAAGTTCCATTTGTTTGACCAAAGGAAAACACAAATATTTTTTTGTCTAAAATTTCATATACTTCCAAGATGTCTGTCTATCCTTATGAATTATTCGAATAATCAATGGAATAAAAAATCTTACTTCAAACATATCCAGTCTATTATCCATTATTTATGAAAATTTCATTCAACGAAAGATATAATTATCTCACTCCGTATTTTTTACGTTTCAATATTACTATCAAAAAGAAATTTTAATCCAAAAATTAATTTACATTTTAAATCAACACCGCTCAATATTTCGTTCTAAGGCATTAATTGAAAAGAGCTTGAGTATACACATTAAGTTTTTTTTTCCTTCTTCCTATCTACTTTTCTCGTCTTTTTCTTCTCTTTTGAATCAAATTAATGCTTCGAAAATTTCCCTCAATGAGAAATTAATGTTGACGACTCCATTTCCAACCATGAAAAAAAAAACCCCAAAAGAAAAACCAAAATTCGTCAAGAACGAACACAAGCAGAAAAAAAAGATAAAAAAATCACAGCAGCATTCCGATATTTTATTAATTGGTTTAAACGGTTCGTCAGAAAGAAACGGAACGCAATTTTCTTACTCTATGACGTACAGAAAACTGATCGTATTCGCACATGGCCATTACTTGAAAGAAAAAAAAATGAAAAAATGGCGAATCTGATTTTTCCCGTTCTGGCGAGACAAAACGATACAAAGAATGAAAGGAAAAAAGAAATAAATGGAATTTCGTTAGTTCTAATTAGAATCTCAGCGTGTTCGAAAATGATAAGCCTTATGGGCATTTATTTTAAAGATGCAGGTAAATAATTAATTGAAGCAAATGTTTTGGAAGTTTTTTTTACCTCAAAATCTTCTCTTGTGTAATTAAGAACCAGAGGATTTTCGTTAATTTTGCTCTTAACAAAGGTTCATTTACATGATTTGAGTTTCCTTTTTTTCTTCTCCGATTGGTCGTTTCTTTATTTTTTGAGGGAATATACAAAGCATATATATATGAAACCCGGAATGGCCTAATCTGATCTTTTTACAGTAATGATATTTCAATGACAAATTTTATTCACTCTTTTTTTCCCCTTTTCAGATTATGTTTTTTTAAAAAATCGTAGTCTTGAAAACTTTTGTGACAGAAAAACTGATAATAACGATTAATAATTCCTATTCAAAATGGAATAAATTACCTTTGAAACTCCACAAAAAGTACAACTGTTACAATGCGTTCAAATTTGTGTTTTAATGAAGTGAACTATTCCGCAAAGATAATAAAAATTAACTTGTGATAAAAATGCTTTTCTTCTTTATGGGCAAAAACCCGAAGTTAATTTTTTTTTCATTCTTTTATACACTTCTCATGCTTTTCTCTAGAAACTTTCGCTTATAAGAGTTATTGCAAGTTGACTTTACTTGAACTTGAAGAATTTCAGCTGAAATTATGAAAATTTTTGTATAAATATTGCTTAAATAACGTTTGAGAATTCAATCGTTCAATCATTTAAAAGTGTGAAGCGAGTATTTATTATTTCTGGAATGAAAGAAATAATTATTATACAACAGTCAAGTGATAGTGTTTCACACGAGCAACGTTTTTTAAAGAACATGAATGATTCTTATGAGTAAAATTACCGAAATATTTAGAATGAAACATATTTATCCAGTGAAATTAATTTTTATTAATAAATGTATGTGATGTTTTAATTTTTCAACTTCTTTAACTCTTAAATCACTTTCAAAGACACCTCATTTTAATTACGTCTGCTTCTATCGTAATAAGCGCACTACAACTTTCTCTGCGAGTCACGAGTTCCTTCCGGGAAAATTCCCTTTTCTGGGTACTTAAGCGTACTGCGCATTCCTATCTGCCCTTTTTCACCCCAACATGTAACCGAATAACAACGTCGCGCTGCTTCGCACGTTAACTCTGAATTTCTGGTCATGGAGCTTCGTAAGAACCGAATCCTTTATTCATGAAGAAATATCCTCAATGACTGAATAAAAGAAGATTGACTCAACAAACGTCTTCTCCTTGATTCAGACGTTCGACATTTCACCTTAAATCAAGATGATACATGTATATATAACATGTTATAAAATGTTATCATAAACTATATGAAATTCGGCATAATAAAAGCATTTAGCCCCTTTTTTATTATCATCTCCACTTCTACGCTTCCCTAAAGCATTTAATTATATAAAACAAGCAGATCAATTTAATACAGGAATTGTTTCTTTATTATTAACTAATTTTACTGCAATTTATTTCTTGCAAGAAATTTGTTGAAAAGGAACAATGAACGCATGCTGCAGTTAAAGCAAACATTGGCTCAAACAAAGGAAAATACTTCAATATTCGATCATTCTTTTTTAAAACATAGTTATAAAATTCTTGCTGATGTTCCTAAATATTTGCAATAATTTGAATTAATCATAAAATGGATAAAGTTATGAATTGATGGACGGAAAGCCACCGCAGAGGAACATTTCGATTGCAGAAGACGTTTAGTTGACACGACTTAATATTTCAACAATCAAGATCAAATATTTGAAATTCAATATATAAATTAAATTTGTTTTATTCTTCAAAAATGAGATAGGGATGGAAATTTCAATTCTAAATTTTCAAAGGAATTTTATGGGACAATGAGAGAAAAGATCTGTATCCTTAATGTTCGGTTTCGTATCCAGTTCCATATTTTCCGGAAAGAAGGTAAACTTTAATACTCCGGGCAAGGTCCAAACAAAAGAAAATTAAGATTTTATGCCAATATTCCGAGACAAACGGGGAATGCATCTCCAGTGTAAAAATATACTAGATTATATCCAGTATAAAAATATACTAATTTCAGAATTGGGAAAATTATCCCAATTCTGAAATTTAGAATCCCAGATTGGAGTGACCTTTGAAAACGTTCTCCTTCCGGATTCTTATTCTTCTTTTTATTAATTTTTATTGTGTTTTTGTATCTATTACCGTCTTGTTTTTTGTCCTATGTTAGGATTTTTATTCTGTTAGTTAATATTGCATTATTGTCATTGCATTCAGGGCAGCTGCTGCGTTTGCGCTTACCAGATGCCATTGTGTTTATTTTTTATGTTTTTTCTGTTATTCTTGTTCTTTTTGTTTTAGCTATTTTTGTTCATATTCTGGTATATTTATTTTAGCATTTTATCGGAAGTTGCTGCATTTCGCGCCATTCCGTCTAATACGAAGTTCAATAGTTTTTGAATTTTTAATGTTAAATGATTCATCTTGTCCTTTATTTTTGTTCATATTCTAGTATATCCAGTATAAAAAAGTATTTTCATTTTAACAAAAGGTATCACTCGACTTTTTTGTTATATAGGGTTCCATAAAGACTCTTCACAATTTCAAGATTTTATTAAGAAAACAAATAGAGAAATCCATGAGAATTATAACAAAATAAGGAATAGATCTAAAGCCTCATTTCATGCACCTCATTTCATTCTCTGTACCTCGATACTGTGCGCCACTGGTAGCACGAAATATATCAGGACGGTGCTCGATTTCTGGTCACTTTCTCTGCACCCCAGCCTCATCAATTGCTGGGAATATCATCAATAATATTTTGCTTTATGTCACTAATTTAAGTATCTTTGCTCGATACTCGATAGCTGCAACGTCTTTCTTATATTTATCTTTAACATAACGCCACAAAAACACACATTGTTACTTTTCTTTAAGCGTAGCCATTTTCTATGGGGGGGCTTCGCCTTCATCAAAAATTAGATGGGATATACAAATGCAATGTGATAGCAAATTTTCATAACATTTGAGTACAAAGGACAAAGTTGATTGGTATATATTATCAACTGCCTTTCTACTAATTATTCAAATTGTGAAGCGACTTTGTACACATCCAGGATATTTAATTATTACGAGAGAGAAAACGAATACAAAAATTTTAACATTTAATTAATACTAAATTTACCTATCCTCATTTGTATAACCAGGCCAGAAAATACACCTTTCTTTGTTAACACGAAATGTACTTTTAAAATAACTGAAAGTAACGCAAGAGCCAATTATTAAGAAATTGCCAAATGAATAAGCATACTTACTAAATCATGTTTGCATATATGTATTAAGGGGTTACTTTTAAGCATTGCATCCTCATTTCCTCACTAATTAAGTAATTCATATTGCTCGTTAGGAAGATATTTCAGTTTTGTTATGGTGTAACAATCGAGCTATGCCGGCCTTTAAAGTCTTATATCATCGTCGTTCAAGCAAAAGTCACGAAGTCAACAAAAAACTTTTTGATAGGCTACTACAATCGATTAGCATTTCCAATTTGCAAACCAACCACAGGAACAAGAAAGTAGTAAGATAATCTTCACTTTTTTCATAACGACTCTAAATTACGTTTAAATTTATTTCTATCTCAAAAGTATAATTTTGGACTTCGTGCTTTTGCTGGAACGGCGACGAGATATCGGATACGAGAGCCCTTCCAACCAAAACTTCAGAGTCTCCCCCTGTGGATAGATAGATACCTCAAGATATCTCGAGACGGTTTTATCAGTATACCGCCCCATGTCGCAACAAAGCTTGTTTTGACAGAGACGCAGAATAAATCACTTCGACGACAGCTTAAGGTCAGACTTTTGTGTGGTCCAATTTATAAAGTCGCTCACAGGTAGCCTCGGGCAGATAGACGAGGAATGAAAATCGAATCGCAGAAATCAGAGTTTCTAGGCACGGACCGAGATAACGATACTTTTACTTTTCAGCTTTATCGTCCCCTTCTTTCTTCCAGACGTTGACACTCCATCGGGCCGCTTGTAATTGTTGTCTGTAATTTCTGGGCCATGAATTACAAGAGTCGCGAGCAGTGATTATTTTCGGGAGGGGCGGACCACAAAAGTGCTTCTTTTCCTTTTTTTTTTTCATTCCCTACTCAGACATGTGCCTCGGAGCGTAAGAAATTACCGATGTGTACTTAACGGGTGTAGATTTGTGTACCAGTCGTCTGCTGATTCGAATTACATGGCGTTTCATTTGTTTAAACGGCAGAGTCAAACGACCTGTTTTGAAAGTCATTGAGAAGTACATATTTGTCTTTCTCGTTTCGTTCCTATATGCAATGAGACTGCGTGGTTGGTGTAATTAAATAATATTTCTGATTAAAGTTAATCAAACAATGATTTAAAATTTATTAAAAATTAGAAAAAAAAAAGACTTAATGAAATGAACTCATCAATTCTCGGACATTTCTTCTTCAAAATTTTAAGTGAAATTAGATGTGGAATGAAAACGTAGCTTATTTAATTATGAGTTAAACAACTCATAATTTACAATAAGTTTAGATCATATTTAGTTAGTTGTTAATTTATATCATTATGCTTTTTCTCAAATTTTGTTGTAAATATAAAAATTAACATCATTTACTATGGTTTTCTTGAATGCGATCTTTTCTATTATCATAGAATGCGAGTTTTTGAATTTCGTTTTTTCACACTTTTATTTAACTGCTCTCAAGTTTGTAAATTTTATGTTTGTAAAGAAGGAATTTTGTAATCAATTTTTCAATCAATGCTTGATTACCGTTAGTATTCACAAAGATATCGGCATTGCAAGAGCTAAATAGCTTTTGATCTCTAAGAGAAAAAAAAATGATCAGGGCTCTTGCACAAATTAATATTTTTTAAAAATAAATCTTCGAAAGTAATATTGAACTTTATGAATGTTGAATATCATGAATACTCACGTATACTTATAAATTAAATACATAATTTAATTTGCATGTTGATAACAACTTATTCGGAGGGAAAATAGCCCGTTACCTTTCATTGGTTTCACTGTAAAACCACAAATTTCTTGAAAATAAAAAATGCAGTTTTTTTTCCTTTTTCATATTAGTGATCAGTAACATGTAAATCTAATACTAATTTTTGAAATAAATTTAGTAATTTTCAAAAGAAACATGCAATGAACTGTAAAGGGTTAACGGAGTTCTGGAATTTTATATAAAGGTGAATTTCTGATAACAATACAATATTTTAATATTTTCGGAACTTAATTATAAATTAATGGATTAATTTTAATTAAATTTTGCTTCCACACGAAAGACGCCATATGGAAGCGAATTTGAGGAAAAAAGATTTTTGTAAGATTATTTATAATAATTATTAAATATACCGGAAATTAAAAAGTAGAAAATAATAAAAACGGATAAAATTTTAAAAACAGGCTTTTATTAGAGTACTAAAAAGAATTTCTTTATATATATAAAAAGATAACTACAGCTCTAAAGAAAATCGTAAAAGCATGGGGCACAAAAAAAATAATCATACAAAGTAATTAATCCACAATCATTGTCATAAGAAAGAAAATACTTAAACATTTATTAAAAATTAAAAATGTATTCTAAATGTGATTTAAACTACAATTCACTTGGGTTATTTATATCAACATCTCGCATTTATTGTTGGACTTTGATCTCCAGATCTTTGACAAAATATTTTTATCAACTTTTTATTGCGCTAACAAAAATATGTTTTCAGATATCATTTTTATTATTAACAATTTTAACTTTTTAAAAAAATTATTACGTACATAATGATCTCGATTCAAGGTAATCACACTTCGATTCTTGTTGAAAAAATATGAAAAATATAAACCCATTAAGGAAAAAGAAAATATGCAGCAAATTAGTTAGACAACAGCCGTTAGTTTATACATAGTGCATCCAGAAAGTAAGTACCGTTTGGGTATTAAAAAAGATCATCAATTTGTTTTCATTTATATTTTATTACAGAAAAATCTGCGCACCTTATACTACTTTTCGACATATTCACCATTAAGGCATGTATCATAGATTGGTACGAATTGCAACATATCCGCTTCGTAGAATTCGGACGCCTGCGATTTGAACCAGTTCTGGACGTTTACCTTGATCTTATCATCACTTGCAAATTGCTGGTCGGCAAGAAATTTCTTGAGATGAGAAAACAAATGGAAGTCGGATGGAGCTAGGTCCGGACTGACTTTCACTTATCTGACAATAAATTTCATAAGGTCGAACATTTCTCGCATTCAAAAACTTGATAGCGGCTCTTATTTCATAGTTGGCGGGCCGATCGATTGTTTTAAACATGATTACTGACAAACAATGACTTCAAACGTTAACATAAACAAACGAAATGGCTAGGCTAATTCGTTCTCGAGTTGAAGGATGTAGCCAAGCGTGCGCGACCTTCGTGCTGTCAGATGCGCGGGGATATGAGCAAACGGTACTTACTTTCTGGATGAGCTTAGTAGTTTGTCATCACTCTACAACAATCCAAAGAAATTTGCCTTCAGCTCAAACAATGGAGTATTCTAATGGATACAAGCTAAATGCCTATTACATACAGGCTCATTAAATTTCTTTTCGTACTTACTTCGTTTTTAAAACAATGAATTCATCAAGCAGTTTTAGGAAAGAACATCCTTCGACCAAGCTGATTTGTTTCAAACAGTAGCAAGATAAATATTTTTTTTAAATTTCACTGTAACAAGAGTTCAGAGCAAAGATAATATGAGCAAGTTTAGTCTATCAACTAAAATTATACAACTGAAAACATCATACAGTAAATTCAAGGAATAAAAACGATGCATTGTGATTAGTGTGTTTACATACTCTTTCTCTCCTATGAGTGATAACATATCATGAGAACTATAATCAACAAAAATAAACGTAAATTTTCTCCAAACTGAGCCAAACTAATAATCTTTCGCAGTTTCTAAGTAATCGCCCTTCTAGGAAGGATATAAAAAATAAATATAAATAAAGTATTCATTTTCTTTCTTTCCACACTAATGGCAGACTTAATAAAAGTCGTCATAGATCTGAAAGAATGACCTCGGCGGACTCACCAGAAAATACACATGCGTTATGACAGGTAAATTGTTGCGTAAATTGTCATAATATATGTGATAAACCTTTCTTGCCCAGAACCTTTTCACCTTAAACCTTTTTTGCTCAGAATTGAAATTCAGTCGGCTTCAATTTTTTATTGGTTTTGACATCTAAAAACCAATTTTTCTGGATAGGAAACTATCGGGGCTCCCATTAGACAAAGTGCTCATTCAGCGAATTAGACACAACGGTATATTCCTTCGATGCGGAACTACGTAAAAAACGTTTAAAAATAAATTTTGCAGGTATAATAATAGCATTAAAAAAGTTCCGAGTGAAGAGAACTGATAAACGAAAGTTAATTATTACATCATAAGCAGTCTGTTGCGCAAATGTTACATTTGTTTCAATCTTTCACTCCAAACTGCAGTTTTCAATAATGAACTCGAAATCTATAAAATGATAGTTGATTATTTAATTTCAGAAGATTTGGATAGCCACACGCATGGTCAGATTTCCCATAAAGCCAACCTAGGCCATGGCCTAGGGTGCAACAATCGGAGGGAGCAAATATAATAGAAATTACAATAAAACATTTACAAATTTCAGTATTGCTTTGAAAATACCATCTAAAGCACTGTTCTTAAAATAATAATAATAATAATAATCTTAATACTCTTCTTCTTCATTCAAACACATTAAATAAATTCGTGACACATTGACATTGCCTCTCTCTACATTTGCGGTGAATGCATCAGGGGAGAGGGCGCAGTATTAAGTACTTTGGACTAGGGCGTAGAAATGCATAAATCCGGCCCCTGCCACATGTAGAGCATGTAGGTAGCTATCGAACGCGCATCTGCCAACATCTTTATAGTATCTGGCGTGAAACGGGCTACCCCATGTATGCTGCCCGTGTGTGACCAGGGGAAGTCACATTCGGCAATTATTATGAACGTAAACAAAACTTAAAGCATCTTTCTGTAATGCGTTCAATTTTTTCTTTCTATCATTGCCTGCTTACAAGTAAGTTGTAAACATTTATTACTGGTACAGTTTTGCAGGATTTTGAATAACCCTGTATTCATAGTGGGAATACGGCGCGAACGGGAAAAGTTTTAGGATTCCAAATCTGGAATCGCGATCACTGAATACTTCCGATACTACAAAATCCGAACCGAAGTGACCTATGCCGATTTCCGTTTCAGCGCGTGCACGGTCCCCCGGTGCCGAAATCGGTGGTACGCAGATTCGAGGCACACGAGAGAGAGAGCGCAACGAGTGGGGCTTGCAGGCGATGATAATCATTACAGGCGATCATTAGGTTTGACCACACAAATGCTTCAATGTCGTAACAGGACCCTTTCCATTTAAACTCCACTCCCATTTGTTATTAGGATCCATTTTTCATGGGCCTAAACGGTTCCCACACCGCCCCGCTCCCCCTCCTCCCCGGCACACAGAAAAAGGTGAATTGAATATACGGCCACAATAAATAGCATGGAAATGGGGCTGCGAGGAAATAAAAATAAGTATGTCGCTGATACTCTCTCTCTTTTCTCTGGGATGGAAGGGATTTGTTTTCAAAAGGTCGTGCAGGGGGGGGGGGGGGGGGGGCAGATCTCGGATGGCCGAAATCTGGGTAAATGTAGCACACATAAATCAATAAATAAATCTTGGCTGGAATAGACAGTGCAGAAAGTATTGTTTGGTCTCGGAACGCACTTTCTTTTGGTTAAAATTGAACTCGTGGTCATTTATTGTTGACTGTGTGTAAAATATTTTCAGTAAACCTGTACTGTTAGAGAAAAGAAAAGTTAAACTGAATGTCTGTTTTTTAAAAAAGTATTCGGTATTTATATAGTTCAAGATCAACGAAGTCTTCGAAAACTGTTTAAATGTAACACACATAAACCAATAAATAAATATTGGAAGGAATAGACAGTGCAGAACTGTTTGGCTTCCGAACGTATTTCTTTTGGATTAAAACTGAACAACAGAACCCAGTCATGATCATACATTGTTGACTGGATAAAACATTTCCAACATCCATTTATGTAGTACGAGTATTGAGAGGGGGTGCTGACACAGGTGTCGTCCTCTTCATCTAATCGCGGTTCATAATTACGAGGCGTGAGGGTATCTTTAAGACGTTTTCGTCCTAAAATAATCTGTGGTGGATTTTGAAAATAATCCACCGCCTTTTTTCCCTCGCGTATCCCTTGATTAATTTTTTTTTTTTAATTTTTGAGTACGCCTACTGTTATATCCCCTCAGCCATACCTCCGCACAAAAAGTTTTTATTAATAACGCCACAGGGTTTAGGTTAGCTCAAGAGTCAAATGACTCGAATTAAGTTTAAACTCGAATACAAGTATAAGTTAAAAAGCTTTTTTAGCTCGTACTTAAAAAAAATTAGTAGAATTGATTTTTCACTTTACATTTTATTCCGTTTTCCATAATAGCTCCACATCTTAAAAAATGAAAAGAGGATCTAATTAATTCTACATTAACGCATGATGAGAAATAACACTTACTCATCGAGATAATCAGACATCGTTAAATCAATGCCTGCTTTTAATCGCGTTTTAAACAAAATTGTCGAAACAAAGAGCTTTGAGGTGATTCGGGATTTTTATGGGTAACCCAACAAGAAAAGGACAAAATAAAAAGAACCCAAAGCATCAGTAGTCCCTAGTAAAGCTACAAGTTTTGCGAAGACATGGATGACTCAAGCATAATCGTGCAACACGAATGTTGATTGGAAGGACTGGTGACAACAAATTAGGTGTCAATAACTAGATATTAATCTACTTATTTTGAGAAAGGGCTTTCGGACTCGTACAATTTTCACATTCATTTTTCATACGCGGCTGAGAAATAAAAATTCTAGAATATTCTTATGTTTTGTGTTTCCGCCATTACCAAGATCACTTTCGCGTTCTCCTAAATGGCCTGCCACGTACGCCCCCATTGGTATGTGTACCACAGGTTGGGAGTCTCTGCATTGCACCAATTAGTCCTACACAATATTCCTCGATACTAGTTAATAACTCACACATTAGTATTTAGTATTACAAAGAAATCCGTTATGATGCCAGTCCCAGTCACTTCGCCGATCCATTAAGCAATTATTCAAACATCTCAGATCTGATAATAACTCAACATAGTTTCTAAGATCCTTGTCAAGTAAATTTCAACAATGCATTAAGCCTCAATTACGTCAACTGGAAACACTCTAACACAGATGAGGGACTTTTCATCGGCAAAATCTTGACAGATCTGTCCGTTAAGCCACCGCAGGCGACTGCCATTCGCATTATTCCTCCACACCTTAATTATGCTCGCAACCTTCAAGATCTCCAAGTTCCATTCGCCGCCGGATTAAAACCTAACGAAACTAATTTCTGATCTGCAGGCATATTGAGATAAAACTCTCCTCAGCTGCAATCGACTTCTGGGTGGGTTGGCGTGAAAATTTCCACGCGCAGCCCCCTCTCGCGAGCACGTCCACCCCTACTTGATCATTAAAAGCGTAGTGTTTAGACGCAGCCGAAGCAGCTGATTAATGAAAATTAACTTAGTTAATGTGAATCTGCTGCTTCGGATCTGAGGGATACTTGGGAAAATGGATGTCAGGGAATATTGCTCGAACTGAGAAGGCAATACAGGCTTCTAATTATAGTTTAAAACCAGTTTCAATGAATATTTAATGCACAAATGATTTAAATTAGACTAATTGTGCCCGTGTCAGATTTAGCTAATAAGACACGTAATCGCTAATAGGGTATGAGATACAATTTTTGACTGGCTGTGTGATGAGAATAATTGAGAAGATTACATTTGGTTTCAATTAAAATAAAGATTACTCCTGCGAAGAATTAAAATTATGAAAGCAGTATGCGAGGAAGCCAAATAATAAAAATTTCACGACTGAACAAAGTAACCGTTTCCCTTCAGGGTAATTGCAAGGGTAAATGTCTGAAGAGAACAGCGGATTTAAATATTTCATGTTTCGAATCTAGAAAAGTGCCTTCAAAGGATGGTTTAAAAGACGTGAGTTACACGTCATCGTAAAAATAAAATTAGGTTAGTAGAGTAAAAAGAGCATACTCTGGAGTTATAAAATTGTTAACCATTGAATCTCATTAAAAAGTATTAGATTTAATAATAAGCCAGATATTTCTTGCGTGTCTTTTTTTGTACAGTTTATTGCGAATATTATTTGTTTAATTATTTCAAGGTCGATATCTCACTGGAGTTCTAGATTCCAAGATTGGTTCCGATTTAATGTTTATATACTGCCATTTACAAAAGTATCAGAGTACCTTTGGAAATTTTCGCAATAACGCAAATTTACGTTTAGAACAAATGTTTAAAAATTAGATAGTACATTCAGTTTCCCTTTGATCGAAGTTGGAATGAAATTCTTTTTAACAAAATCAATCTATACTCATGCGACATACGTGAAATGTGCAGCGCCATTTTAATTTTGTAATAATTTGCGTATCTTTTATGTGAAAAGAAAAAAGTAATGTCATTGCACAGTGTAGAAACAGACAACGTGCAGGCAGATTTAAATGTCATGTTTAGCTGCGTTTTTCATATGATTGTGATGTCATTAACTTCCTCCATTTAATTATTTGAAATTATCTTATTTCTATGCCTTAAATTATCTAATTTTAATCAAGATAGTATTTTCTAAACAGATATTTAGCACAACAAATGTCAGGAAGTTCCAAATCTTTAATCATTATGTCTAAAAATTTGTACTTTTAATTAAAATGTAAAAAGTCACTAGAAATTTTAATGAAATTCCTACAAAAAAAAAGGATAAGTAGGAAAGTAAATATAAATAAACTTGATCTCTGACCTACTTTCTGTAAGTGTCCAAATGGCCATGTTGAATTTTCGAAAATATAAACAGTATCGCTTAATTTTTCTCATCACTTCATATCAAAAATCCAGATATTATACACTAGATTGTTCAAATGATTAAGAACTTTACTTCAAGAACATCATACAATTGCCAAGGTAACACAATGACAAGTGTATGACAGTTATTTAGGAATATAACCATGAAAAAATGTCCAAAAAATTTTAAAATCAAAGGATGTAATAATCGTAACAATGTATGATGTTTCAAAATTTTATTTTTACCGCTTGTGTTCCATAAACGGAAAAAAAGAAAGAAAAATCAGATTTCTTTCTTCGACAAAGTGAACAGTAACTGAAATTCATCACATTCACATTTCAAAGAATCATTTTATTTCTAATGTTTTACACCTTATTTCCATTGGAAAACTGAAAAATATGAACAATGCCGAAGTTTTAAAAAATAATAAATGATACTGCCATATTAAAGACAGTATAAAGAACGTCAAGCATCTGTAATTTATGTTTTAAACCACAGGCATTAACAGATTTTATACATCAGATACGCAGAATACACTCTATGCATGTTTTGTTTTGTAAATCAGATGCATAACCTATTTTCATATTAGCAGATCTAGAGAGACGAGATAAACTTGATTATATCGCAGACACAATAAATTGGTATAACTAAAATAACTGATCCAGTCATTCTACACCGAGACGCTTAATTAACTGGTATAAACTTAACTAAGGCAATTGCTTTAATTTGAGCCGCAGTATAATTTACTGCATTAGTTTGTTGTTCAAACATCAGACAGTATCTCATGCGAGTGTGGCTTCGAAAAATCCTCTTTCTAGTCAAATGATAGCAAGTTCATTTCCTTGAAAGAATGAAACCAGCATCCTTCCCATTCCCAAGAGCCAAAGAGAAAACTTGAATATAATTATATCCACGCAACCCTCTTAACAAAGAAGCTGCTGATTGGGGTTAGTGTGCAATAATCTCGACTCCAATTCGTAACTCGAGGAGAGATGATGAGAATCTTGGAGGATAATGCGGCGGACCAAGATTTCGAGCGTAATCTGGTTTCATCATTGATTATGCTAATGAAAAGGGGCTTCGGTATATGAGAAGATTTATAAAAGTTCACATAGAGCGGTTCAGAAATAAATTTTCAGATGCAATATTTGGTTTGAAGCAAGTTCAGATAATGCAAGTAAAATGTTAATAGAATGAGAAAAAATTTAATTGGATAAATTAGGGCCCAAGAAACCTCATGGCTGAAAGTACGTTCAGGGATGGCATTATCTACCGTAATTAAGACTACGTATATGAAACTCTCAAAATAAGAAATATTTTTTGAAGTTTTATAAAATAATAACATTTATACCGGCATAATTTGTGCATTCTTAGTTTTCTTTTTATTTATTTATATGTTAATGTTATTTCTGAAACGGGTAAATACGCTAGACTAATATAGATCAATTCACATTAATTTGAAAAAAAAAGTTTATATTTCTGTAGAAAGCTTATTTTCACTTATTTTTTCACCAACTTCCGGAACATTGTTTTCCACTAAGACCTAACAATTTGTAAAGTTGACTCAGTTCCGTTAGAAAAAAGGTTACATATTTCCATACTGGTATTTCTGTAAAACAATAATTTTTAATAAATATGAAAAATGTAAAAGGTGAGGGATAATTGTGCAGTATTATTTTTTACTTGATTTCATCGAAATTTTCGAACAGTCTCCTTGTATTTTCGTCTAATATTTTATCTCTTAATTTATTTTAAAACAATGGAAAATTATTTCGTAAACAATGATTAAAAAAATAATATTTCACACTGGGCCGAGAAAAAAAGCAATTTATACTTCACCTACCGAAAAAGAAGGCAACAACTATACATCTTAGATACTTCATTCAATGAATATTAGTATTAGGATTCTAACTTGACAGGGAAGAACGATACATTATGAGAAACTTCCGAATTACAAATAGCCACGCGACACTCGTGTGGCGACATCTTACACGACAATTTAATTTTGCAATTCAAATATTAATTTCATTCACTATCATTAAGCGAAAGTCTCATGAAAAACAACACAAAAAGATAAACTTGTACAATGGAGTAAAATCCGATGACGTCACAGTCGAATGCTAAACATAACTGCGTGTGCCATCCAACATCTAACTACGTAGTGTTGTGATCCCTCGAACCTTTCCCTTGTATAAGATGCGCGATGTATACCAAAACTAAATTCAAACCACGCATACGACGTGTATCACGTGAGGATGAGACAAGTCCATTCATTACAGGCTAATATGTCACTTCCCTCTCTTCTAAAGCTCTATAATGCCATTGATATCCATAATGATTGTCAAAATGATGCATCATCATATATGATAAATCAGATTCAACACTGGAGTGCAAAGAGTTAATTACACATCAGTCACATGTGAAGTTTTCCGATTAGATCGAAACTAGAACATTCCGCTTTCCGGTCATTTACAGCGACTGCTATATAGGGCCAGTGCAAGCATTAAGGAGGACAATGTTAGGCCCTAATTTTGAAGCTTTTGTAAAGACTTTTCGACAGAAAAAAAAGAATATCCTATCTCGGCCACGTCAACGAAGATAAAAATTATGCCTTTTGTAACAGCAATACATTTAATGGCTTACACTAACACTGGTAGAAACAGACAGCCGGAAAAGTAACAATCTCGTTTTTAACTGATTTGACAACATGCCATTTAACTCTTTGAAGCACGGTGGGTTATTTTCTGAACCACTCTGAATGACGCATCTTTTAAGCATTCTTGTCGGATAGCACTTATAAAAACCATATAATAGCAAAAACACATAGAGCAATTTTTAGGAATTAAAACAAATTAATAACAATATTTTTCAGCTTCCTAAAGCGCTAAATCAATCCTCACACTCACGGGTATATAATTATGCATCTTATCTTTATTATGCATTACCTTTTGTGCCCCAAAGAGACAGGGTTTTAACGCGAAACTACTAATCGATTTTTCCTGATTCAATATTTAACCGCTTAAGAACAGAGTTATTTTGTAACCTACGGTATTTAGGAAGAGTTAACTCGGGTTATGTCCTTAAGCTGTTAAATCATTTTTTAAAAAATTCGATTAATTCAGTTGTTTGTTCGCATCCATGAGATATATCCGAACTCGCGAAAAAAAATAATGTCTGTCACATTTTTTTCTAATTTAGACCTCAGAAGACATCAGTTATTAATATAATTATAATTTTAAATTTATCTCTATGTATCCATCATTGCAATTATTTTTGGGTTTTCGTTTAATTATCACGACGAATCTTTAATAATGGTCAGGATGCTGAATTGCTGAAAATTGCACCACCCGCATATAAAAGCATATCCTGGGTTGTAACTCTATTTAAAAGAATCGACAGAGTCTGGGGGAGGGGAAGAAACAGTCTGGTGGTAAGGTCTCTGCTTCCGCAGCGGAGGGTTCCATATTCGAAAACTGATGCCAGCAAAGTTCTACCGTGTATGTGGGTCAAGTGTATGTTGAATCCAATGTTAGGGGTCAATCGTCGTCGTCATCTGAGGCATTAAAAATTAAGAAGTCTGTCCCGAAATAGCCCCCCGTGTTCTTCAGAATGGGACGTCAAAATCACAAAGCTAAACAGAAAAGACATTTTCAAACCTTGACTTAACAAGTTCACGCCGGAGTGTACCTGGTAACTCGCACTTGAATGTTCCATCAGGCGGTGCATACAACCAACAATTTACTTTATTTAGTAACTAAAAAATTTCCATATAGTTAAAAATAAAAATAATGGAAATTTAACGTATATTGATTGAAAAAGTAGGATTTATTTTATTTCAATACAATATGATAAACATAACTTATATAACAAATTCGATAGTATAAAGATAAAAATTCAATATTATAAACATAACTTGTATAATAAATTTGATAATATAAAGATAAAAATTCAATATTATAAACATAATTGTTTATTTACTTCCATGTAATTTTTTAAAACATTTCAAACAAAATGCTGGCAAAAACAGGACAGCAATGGCGGTAAAGAAATTAAGATCAGCAATGGTTATCATTAAGGTAAAAATTTCATTTTTCACTTTAGTTCGGCGCCGCCCGTTAAAGCAAAGCGCTCTTATAGTAACCGCACATGGGAGAGAAACGTGAATTGCATGAATGTGTTAAACTTCATATCAGCAGGAAAATGACAAGAGAAAACTCTTGTCTTTCTCATGCACAACTAAATGCAACAAATCTGCCACATAGCACAAGAAACAAAACAAATTAAGATGTTGCTAGGCAACAACACAAAACTTTCTAAAACTGAGGATAAATTTATAAATATCTGAAACTATGCAGAGAAACTTTCTCAGAAAAGTTTCGCTCGAAAAGATAATTTATGAAAGTTGGAAATTTGTTAACTCTATAAACTTGCATCAAACCTCGAATGTGTCAGTAAGTGACGCACTAAATACACATGTCACTTTGAAGGCAAATATGCAATTTCCGTAGACACCTCTGTTGAAAAGTTTCGACAGTTATTCAATTAACTGGAAAATATTCGGAACAACTTCTTCGGAAAAGCGTCAAACTTCATCTTTTTTATGAGGGAGGAAATCCAAGCAGTTCTGCAATCACGAAAATTCGAAATATCTTCATAACAACGGAAATGCTGTGTGGAGAGTGGCAATTATGGCTTTTAAAAGTGGTAATTTCCTTTTAACTGGAAGAAACTTATTTGAGATAGCGGATAATTACAGATTACCCTGACGGTTTTACGACAGAATTTAATGAATAGCGAAGCAATAATCACACCGAGCTGCAGTGAATATCAAAACTTTCGCTGGAGGAAATGCTTCGAGTTTTCCTGTAATCTGAAGGTAATGATATGCCCAGAAAGAAATTAAAGTTTGATAGAAAGGTTTTTATTTTTAAAGAAATCATAAATCATTTAGAGGCGATTAATTGCTTTAATTCGTAGTATCAAAAGGTTGAAATTAATACCTCAATATTTGAGGCGAAAATATCTTTTTCCTAGCCATAACATTTAATTTTTTCAACTATGAGAAAGTGATTATAAAAACTAATCATGTTTTTTAAGATATATAATTTTATTTTTAATTTTTATGGCAATTTTAATTTAAATTTCTTATAAGTAATTTCGTTTATCACTGAATATGTTGCAGAAGTGTGTCTGGTTGAAAACTAACTCATGTAAAAGTGTGATACAATCTTGATATGTCGAAAGAGTTGCACATTTTGCAATGATCAACATTAAAAATATATTAAATATTGAAGCACATTTCAGCGTAATTTCAAAAATTTAATTCTATTTTCTAACTTATTTCTACCCTATTTAAAATTTCTGGCGATTTGGAACAAAACAGTTAAAATAAACAAAATCTGATCGATCAATTCCAAACATGAAAGCTTGTTGTTAGCAAAAAAAAAAACATCGCGCTAAATGTAATTTTTTAAAATGGGAAAGGCACACGAAACAAATTTGTAACAACTGAAACAAATGCGATCGAATCCATTTGATTTATTGATTGAAGTGCGGACTAGAAGGATAATTCTGTGATTTTAAATAACGGTTTAAATCTACCATTTTAAAGATTTCATCTTTAACCTATAGATTAGAGTTAATTGTTTTTTTAAATTAATTTTGTTGCCTGTATACAGCAGCATCCTTTTTTATATTATTTTGCAGCGTTAACGTGATTTTTACAAACAGTAATCTTTGAAGTTACTGATTTTTTTTAAGAGATATTAAGCAATAAAGTGAAAACTACTAAGTAATACTTGTTTCTTTAAGTAAATTATCCATAATGCATTATTTTTCACAAACAAAAATATTTTTATGCAGATGTTTCAACTCGCTGAAGCTTTAATCCCGTCAAGAAATCGTATCTGCAACGGACATGACAAATTCTTTCAATTGCGTTTTCATTTTATAATGATGGGTGCTAATTTTTCCAATAAAACCGCAATAAGACAATGCCCTTGTTAATGAAAATTTGTTAAATATACACAGGTTCTACCTCATTATACATATACGCACGTTAAACATATATAATTATCTATTTTGCATGATAGATCTATTAAAATGTCACTGATCGAAATTCGATTCTTGTTACGCAAAATCAGAACAATCATATACATAGAATAGAATTATACATAAATGAGAGATCATCCAGTTTTAAGTTGAGTTTGATATACCGTCCCTCTTTCGAAGCTACCCGACTGCTTTTTGGAACGGGCCTCATGTTTTAAACCAGTTAGATGACAGGAGTCGACATGAAGGGCAACCATCTCCAACATCCACGCCACACCACCGGAAGGACGTTTGACCCATGACTTAAATTTTACTCGACTATGGAATCGGGTTTCGATCATGAACCCTCCTCGGAAGCCGAAACCGTACCTTGCAACAATGAGTCTCAGATGAGAGAAATCTGAAGAACATTCTGAAGGAATAAATTCTCAGGATTAATGAAAACTAAAATATCTATTGTAAATGTTGTCTCTATCAATAATAAGATTTTTTTTTGTTTACATTTTAATGACAAAAAATAAAAAGAGCCAAAAGAGAGCAGCAACTAAACAGGGATCAAACCACAAGGTAAGGATTCACGCTGAATACATTAAGGCACCATCAATTCAGAAAAAGTTTTTAAGAACATTCTTAGACCTTCCTGAATTTAATGGTAGAAATATGAAAAAAATAAAAAAGAACCTAAATAATTACTATCCAAGCGAAAAAAGGGTGAGTTTTCCTGAAAGAGTCTTCGTGCAGATGGCAAAAAAAGCAGAAAGTATACTCCCAATAACACATCCGTCGGGTCAGCTCTTTAAAATTTGAGGTATATTCTGGTCACGCAAGTTAGGTTACCGAACGGGAGGAAAAAAAAAGTTATAAGTTAGTAGTTATTACGTTCTTCCTTGGACCGTCTGGAGGAGTCAAGTATATGAACTTGAAGAGTCTCCTTCACTGCGCTGGAATTATATTATTTTTTCTGGTTTAAAAATAAGTTAAGAAATAAAATTGTTTTGTCTCCTTGACTTCGGAGCCGTCTTATGCAACCGTAGCGCTATTTTGAACTTTTTTAATTCAGACATACTCCTTTTTGATAGATGAAAAATCGTTCTCGCTATCGCTGTTTTCATGAGGGGCATAAAAATTAAAAGCAGCACATTTTATGATCGTCGTCGGAAGAATTCTAGAATTGTCCCAACAGACCACTTAAAATATCAGCTGAATTTTTAATTTCGTTCTTGAAAATCATTTGATAGACTTGAGAATTTTAACGGAGATGATTTTTCACATTATTACATAAGAAAAGGAATATAATTTTGATGACCGCTTAAACGTAGGTTCTAGTACTTTCTCTCACTTATTCTAGCGGTATTGAACTTTAATTTCAGACATACTCCTTTTGATCGATGAAAATCGTTCTGTTATCGCTGTTTTCATGAGAACATAAAATTAAAAGCAACTTTACATTTATGATCGTTGTCAGAATTCAAGTATTTACCTCTAACAGACGCTTAAAATATCAAGTTGAATTTTATTTTCCATTGACTGTGTTTGATAAACTTGAGAATTTCTAGTGATTTCTACATCACCTAAGAAAAAATAAACAGACACTTTATGGACCGTCGTTAACAGATTTTAATATTTTCTCTATAAGGTGACAGAAAATAATTTAATGTCATTTTCATTTCTGAAAATCGTTAACTGAACTTAGATATCTTATATCTTACATTAGGATTTTTTAAAAAAAATAAAGTAATATAATTTATGTCAGTCTTTAAAGAAAGTTCAAGAGCTGCTAATACATTACAAGAATCTAATCTGCTGTTTTTTAAATCGTCAGACACGCTTGAAAATTTCAATTAACGTTTTTCTCTGTATATATGCTACCTTAGGTAGCAAAAAATGGATATCATCTATTGAAGATTCCGTATATTCAGATTTTTAATTAGACGGCTGATATGCTTCGCCCTGAATGTCACAATTATTTTTGGAATTTCAGATGCAGTGGTTATATTTTGGCTATACAACTGTTGATTGCTGCATTTTTTACTACTTACCTCAATTCACATTGCTTAGAAATTATCCTTTGTGGTGTACACAACAGACTAACACTAGAAAACAAGTCTTACTTGTCATGCTGCTTCATGTTTGACAGTTTCAATTAGGTTGATTATTTCAGGGTTCCGAGTTTGAAATCGTCTTCATTTCGAATGAAAAATCATTTATCCATTCTAAGAAATGTCTTTTTTTTCCCCTCCTCAGTTTCAATTTTAACTTTTATTTTATGTAAGTCAAAATTTAATTGCTCAAATCAGTTACATTCTCTAAATTTTAGCACTTTCTTAGAAACTATTAAATAAAGACAGCAAATTACATAAAATAATAAATATTATTTTTCTTCTATAAGTAAGTATTCGTTTTTTTGAATATGTCAGCATTCGAACAATTCAACATTATGTTAGATTTATTATTATAATCTATGAGTGTATTTATAGCTATATTTCTGACTTCGGCTAAATCAAATTTTCAAAATCACAAAAGATCTTCTATAGCAGTTAATTTTATATCATTGTTGTTGCAGTAGAATAATATGAATTGAGACGAAGTTGAATGTTACATTTATACATACAGTATTTGATCTTTTAAAATTTGTAATATATATACCTTTTTTTATTTGCATGTTTACGATGAAACGCAACAAAAAAAAAAACACGAAATTCTGACTACCATACAATTTTTTAAAATTTGCTCATACTTCTCGGAATTTTGGAGAATACTCTATAAATTTCACTTGCTTAGAATATTAAGATAATTACTCGTTTGATTGAAACTTCTATACCAATTAAATCCAGATCATTTTATACATAATCTGATCCATGTACATTAATAATCAAATAAAATAACCAAGATAAAGAGATTCGCAACTATTACAATAATTATTGCTTAAAGATGCGGAAATCATTTTTTTCACATCGAAATGAAGAACATACTCATAAGCTGCTTATTTGACACACTACAAAGTAAATAATACTACACGAACATTGAAAGCACAGTATCGCTCCATAAATACATCTTCTGAAGATCAACTTCTAATCACTTTTAGATAACCCAAAAATAATTAATATTCTCAAATGAAGTGAACGAAACTGCTTACGAGTCGAAAATAAATCAGCTAACAAATGATTAGGAGGTAGTTAATTGCATAATGAAATTATGGTCCATCCTAATTGGATTAGTGAAGATAATATGCTCCATGAGTTTTGTAAACATAATCGCATTTGGGGCGGAGGCAGAAGTGATTTCGGCGGAAAGTATTGAGATTTTTAGGACAATATTCCCGAGACAGTTTGGCGATGAAAATTAATTACATTTTTCTGGCGACTTCACCAAGAAGTGCTCCATCATGCGGCGTATCGCCCGGGAGGAATTTGCAGAAAAGATTCGAAAGTAGAAAAGATGTCGCATTCATTGATTATGGAATGTCATCGTAATTGTTAACTAACACGAGTAACTCAGCCACTGAAAGGACAAATAAAATTTGTTATTAATAGGAAATAATAACTTTTTTTATTTATATGTTACGGTTAAATACAGCAGACAATACTGTTAAGGCTTTACATTTTTTTTTCTATACATCTAAATATGACGCTCATGGAACGAAAATGTTGAAATTCCTAAAAAAGAAACGAAACTTACCTTTGTGCCACCTAATGGGTGTTAATTTTTGAAAACTGCGCGACAGAAGACCATACTGAATACGTTTTCTTGTGTTTTAACTGCTTTTAAATTGAAGTTTCAAGCGATTTGAAACATTAGTTGTTAAAAATTATTTAATGTGAATAATTTCAAATGGTTTCATTGAAAATATCTTTTTATTTTTATTATCAACCTTTCAATGATCCTCTCTAAATTTTGTTTCTAATTATTCTTGGACTGTATTATTTTAGTAACAAAGCTGTAGAAAAATTAAGATATTACTCTGTTAGAGATAAAATCAGTTGTAAAAATTATATGTGGTTCGATGCGCTTACGTTGCAATAAATGGATTTCATCACACAAGATGGAGAAATTTATGACAATATTATTGATTTTTGCAAATTCGAGGAGAGAAATATTTAGCAATAATCGATACGAGATTAATTTCTTTTATTATTCATTCACTACCCACCAACTGAATCCTACGAATACCTAAAAGAGGTTTATGGTATGAAATACAGAGACAACATTTTTGTTGCTGTTAAATAAATTGAAATAATTTTTGAACAAAATTGATAAAAATATATTTATTATTATTATTGTTATTTAGAAAATCCTTTTTTCAAGCTTGTGGTAAATTTACCATAAATATAATTTCACATTAAGGATTTTCTGGAAAATAAAATCCAGAACTCTCTTAAGTATTCAGCGTTCACTTTTCTATTGAATAGAGATTGTAAGTCTTAGTTTCATTCAACTATTATCAAAAAGAATAACAATTAAAATATTTTCAGGAACTTTCTCTGTGAGGTATGCGGCGATGCACGAGTTCCAGACACTATAACGCACCACCCTTCTTTCGAAAGGTCCGCACCACAACTTTACCTGCCTTATCTGGGCAGAGACGTCAGATTTCGTCCCCCAAAGAAGCATCTTCTGCATTCCTGATGGTATCGCTCGCAAAGAAAAGGCGTGTTGGCTGGCCGGGATGACAGTTTGGCAGATTACTTTGTCAAGCACGGGTCACGGACCTACCCTGCACCACATTCTGCCCCGATTGCTTTTTCTTTTTCTGTCTCTCTCTTTCCTCGGAAGAAAAAGTGTGACATGTCTATTGAGGAATCCCATGTCGCTGGAAGAACACAGAAAAACGGAGCTTCATTTTCGAGGGCTTCGAACAGCTACAATCGAATGCTCTTGTTTTCCCTCGGCGTTTTATTTGCTCTGAATGTATTTTTTTTAAATAAATAAAATGTGCTGTTTGGGTTTTGTATGTGTGTGGACGGGGGTTACCTAAACTATCCCCAGTAATAAGTCATTTTATGTTAGGAAAAATAAAATTACTCACACCCATTTCAACGCGAAAAATCGTTCCACGGGTCCAAGAGTACATATTTATATGACAATAAAAGAAGCAAATTAGATATTAATTTACAGCAAACTATATGAAAACTCAGCTAAACAGAGGCTATCAATCACGTTTAATAAGTTGTGCTAGTATTTCTTACAACTCCATTTGGGGACGTAAAAATATTATCACAACTAAGCGAACACTTTGCATATTAGCACAACTAGCGAACACATTGCACAGTAGCACAACTATCAAACTTTTTGTGACCCATAGTTTTAAAAAGTACTTTGGTGAAGACTGCATTTGCTTACGTCCAATAATTTAAACTTTCCTCATTTTTTAAAGTTATTTTACAACTGAATGATATCTGATGTTTATAAGAAAATTGAAAGTTCTATAAAAAAGCTATTAACCCCGTAACTGTTTTGTTTTCTCAACTAACTAATTAGATGTCATCTTCCATTTTGGAAATGTGTCGTCATTTTAATTCAACTGAGAACCTAAAGGGCAGTTTAAATGTGTAGGGATTTCACGTAATTTTTTATCGCATTATAAAGTCTGTGAATGGCTTTGTTTCAGTTTATAAGTTTAAAATTATGATAATTCTATGCACGTACGGCGTACGGGCAAACCAGTTAAAGGGTTAAAATTAACAACTTGTACTACACCATATACACAAACGTTAGAAGATGGTGTTTCTTGAAAAACAAGAAGTATCACAAACCTAAGGCTACATTTATTGATTAATACCCTAACGAAATAAGATATTTTGTAAGTAACGCAGCATTTGGTTCTAAAAAACTGATATTTTCCTACAGGATAGATAGTTAAGAAAATGGATATATTTGTTCAAAAGTGATCGAACTATGTTTAAATGCAGGCTGACGCATGGATGTTTAAGAAATTGATTATATCAACAATCCATGGACATAAAAAAAATTAAGAAAAAATCACTGGGCTCCAAACATAAGCGATTAGCTCGTAATAAAATGAATGCGATTGAAGTATGCTAGAAGAAAGCGATTGATAAGAAACAAAAACAAAATTTTTGCCACTAAAAAATGTACTTTTATTTTTTAGCTAATACTAAATACGATTTTAAAGTTATACGTTTTAATTACAGAATTTGAAAGAAAGAGCAGCTGAACGTTTGAAGTATGTTTTAAGTATATGCAGGCATTCCCTACATATTATTGAAAATTTCATAAAAAAATTATAAGAATGCTTTTCCTTTATTATCTGTAACTCAAAACAGTTGCAGATAATTGCAACAAAGCAAAGAATAATGGAGGATCTTTAGCCTAATACCATTATAAGCAACAGAGAAGCTTCGGATTTCTCCGTGTGAAATACCACGATAAAAAAAAGTTGCTCCTAAATTTAGTATCTGGCAAAAATACTTAAATTTATTTAAATATATGTATAAATAGATTGATAAATCGTTAGTTAATCCATGTGTATCTTTAGAAGGGAACATCATCAAATTAAAAAGATTGTAGATTTAAATGTTACGAATAGGATATTTAAAAGCATTTATTGATTCACGAGTTTTCGATTATTAAGCTGGTGCCTAAAAATTCAATTTAAACTGCCAAACATTACATTATACCAAGAGCAAAACAAACAATAAAAAATCATCTTTTTAATAATGCTTTTTAAAAAATAAACAGGAACATGCTTCGTATAAAATACTGATTTAAATACTTAGACCGATGTTTTACAAATAAAAAATAAACTGCTTACAAGAAACAACTGCTGTGAGTCTTCCGGAAAGCAGTTTCAATTAAAAAGAGCACAGAACTCGAAAAACGGAAAGAATTCACTCCGAAACATGTAAGAGGAATTCATTGATTGGAAATTTTCTGCTAAAATAGATACTAGCGATTTTCTCAAGTATAAATATTTAAAGAAGGGTATTACAAAAATGATGTAATAACGCTTCATTAACCACCCAATCTGTTGCCTTTCAGATTTAACACCCATAAAAATTCCCCCTGCTCAAAATGTTTACAGACTCGCAAACTTCCTTGCCTCAAGTCATTTCACTGTTTCTAAAACAATAGAAAATGAGTTAAGTTCAAAGAAAGAGACGAGTTATTTTTTGAAAGCGAAACATTGTCTATAGTATATCTGGAATTTATACCTAGATTACATTGTTTTTTAAAAACTTGTTATCAGAATGTTGCACGAAATTAAACATTTTGGGACATAGTGGAATATAACATTCAACTTGTAAATAAACTAAGCAAGCGGAAAATTTAATCCCAAATCAAAACAAGATTTTAATGACATGTTCAAACATTGGACATTTAATAGAAAAAGAATACTAAACTTCGAAAATCAATTCAAAATAATCAATACAGGGTGAGAAAGACACATTATATATTACAGAGCGATCTACACGGGGAAAGATTAATTTCATTATAAACTATTATCAAATGCAGAATTCTATTAAAATATTGAAATCAGAACTAAAGTCTTAAACTATGATCGATAAAAATGCATTACATAAGAAAAGGAAAAGAGATATTCAAAAAAAAAGAACTAAAAAAAACTTTTTAAATTGCACCAGTAAATGACTTCTTTGAAAAAATTCGAACAACACTTATTTTCTCTTCGAGAAAAAGTTAGATTGGCCAACATCTTTATCGCCTAAAATCCTATCTAGTGAAAGGCAGGGTAAAAGAAAAATAAATAAACAAAGAAAAAAACATTTGCCGTTAAAAAATTTATTGGGTCCTAAAAAGTTGTCAAGCCTCTCTTTTCCACAGCTAGTTTTATTCGATAAGAAGTGCCTAGTGGCAATATTAACCCTACATGTAAGATATCTTTACATTGTCAGACTTTTAATGATTTTATTGCGATAAATTCTTTTTAATTCATCCCTAGATTATTAGCAATTTTATCACTTTGGAGGAAGCAAAATTTTAGTTTTTCTTCCTTTTTTAGTAACTACTAGCACAACAAAGAAAATCTTTTTCCTCTCCCTGTACTTTTTTTGTTTCGCCTATCTTTGGAAGTCATCGAATCTTTGGATCTGGCAACCTCATTAATCGCAGACGATAGCAAGCATGCTCGCAACGACGGAGAAAGAGAGAACACCACCCTTTCCCCACAATTTGATAGGCAGGCGTATGGAAGAACTTGTCGTAAAAACAGATGTTCGATCGAAAATTACCTCCGCCTTCCTTTTCGATCTTTATTTTTTTAATCTCCCTACCCTCACCAGCTTGCATTAGTGTTTTTCAGATATATTTTCTTTCGCCTGCACGAGACAAAGTATGTATGAATGGAATGGAAAAGAAATTTAAACGCTCTGTATTTATTGGAATAACGTGTTTATTAGCAGAAGTGCAGTTGTAATAAATCCTTCGAGAAATTTTCCCATCTACATATATAATAGAAATGTAAAAAATATTAACGAGAAAATTGTTTTGCTTTTTTAAAACGTGGAATTATAAAAGAAATAATCGCCCATCATAAGTTCTCGTCAAGCAAAAAATTCGAACTAATTTCAATGGCCTTTCGAAGTTAAACAATTCAATGAAAGTATTCAACACACTTTTGAGCTAAAGTATTACTGAAAAAAGTGTAATGAAGATTAACTTAGACCTTGGCAGATACTCTTGTTATACGAAGAAGTATTATCATTATTTAAAGTTGTTTTCATCCTGAACACAATGGAACTTGGCTAATTGAAAGCTGATGGGACTACAATAAAAAACCCGAATTAAGAAAAATTGCGTCTAACATTGCGTCATTACAGCAGGAGAAAACGACAACTGATTAGCTTAACTTGGTAGTAAAGACTTATTTTTAATATCTAACAATTTTAATTATTCACAGTTAATAAACAATGAATAATTTTATAAATAAAGTAATAATATTTTTTAAAAAAATTAATAATTTTAATAAATAATTAAGTAGAAGCGACCTGGAGGACGTAGACTTCGAAAGGCGGTGGTTTGCACATTAAAATCTAACTGCAACCAACACCCCGTAAAATAAAAAAAAACAGACACGGTGAATAAAAATTAAGGGAGTTTTTAAATAAAAAAAACGACTATGAAATATTTGTTTCACAGTTTTTAGTCTTGACTTCAAATTAATCAAAATAAATTCGAATTCTAAACTATATTTTAATATTATGCTAATAGAAATTCAAGAACCACGGAAAAATTTGAATTACCGAAGAATTCAAACTAACATTTCCACATCATATTGTTGTGCAAAAACGATGCAAACATTTATAAAAATCTAATGAGTTAATCTTTCTAAACGAAAACTCTACAGAATTGTCACACGCATGCTTAAAGTGCATCTACAAATGGTGTATCTGGTACTGTAGCGACCACCTACATAATTACCAAATGAAAAGACGTATGATCACAAATTCAAAACCGCGAAAAAATTTTATAGTTTAAGAATAAAAACTTCAGCTCAAAATGATTTCAAAAAGGGAGGAAATATGTTATTTGAACCCCTTACTAGAGGTTTCTATAGCGGTAAACAAACTTTTTTTAGCTTTACAAAAAGTGCTGGCAACGGTCAGCTACCAAAAGATTTGTTCCATTCAAGCTTTCAATGGCGCGTTTCCTACTTTTAAATCATATCCTCAGCAAAAAACATTCAATATTTTTATAATAGCTAATTATTTACTGGCAGTATAAAAATGCATTGTGTATTAAGTTTTAATTTAAATTATTAAAGGGTGTTCTTTGTGAAATTTATTTTGCTATTAACCCGTTATTTCTCGACGGTAGTTAAAAGTACTACTTTAATGACGCTTTTATTTTCGTAATTTGAACGTTTTTCCTGGCAGTATTCACATGAAAACGAGGAATGTAGTTCCGATATCTAGCAGTAGATGGTAGATGAAGACAAAAATAATTTTTTTTTAAATTATTAATCAAATTATTTTATTTTATTAAAAAAGTTCTTTTTTTCATCTTTCCTGGTGGTTATTCTGTATTAAAATGTATCTAATGATGCTAAAATAAAATTGAAAAGTTGCTGGTAAGTTAATTCGGTAAATACGGGGCGAACCATCAAAATCTAAGTTATCGTAATGCTTCAACTTTAAAAGAATTGCGTTTCAGCTGTTAACATATCGATGAAGATATAAATGGAAGAATATCTGTTCTTTAGCACTTCTCATTTTAACTTTTAAAAAAATTGCTGTGAAGATCTCTCTATTGAGTTCATAACAGCTGTAATCACGTTTAATGTTACGGAGAATTTCCTCATGCATTAGAGTAATCTGCCATGAGAAATCTTTCACGAAGAATTGCACAGGTTCCATTTATCGCTCTGATACACGGAAGATATTGAAGATTTTCCGATCTTTCTTTTTGATTCAGCGATTCGAAAGAAAGCTTAAAGAATTCAGTTTCTTTTCAAAACCCATAAATCGATAAAATAATCCATATTGCGATTTGTAATGTATTGTAATATTACACTTTTCAAAACGATTTCATTCAGAAAGTAATGCATTATTTGTCGAAAATTAATAATTGGTGCAATTAAACTTTATAAAAATATTGGCATAAATGTAATTGAAAATTATTCCTATTATATTGGGTTGAATACCAGTTCATGAGCGAGGGGTGTTTTTTTTTCAATTTTAAAAATGCACTCGGAAATAAAACGCATTGGCAAAATCGTTTATATTATTTGAAAGAGTGCTCGAACTTTACAAGCTAGTGCATTTTGATTTTTATAAAAAGTTTATTGATTTTCGTGCATTTTCAGATCATTAAAATGGAATGACAAGTGTAAAAAACTGAGCATTTTATTTAGCATTTGCTTTTTGCATTTAATCGAGGTGTTAAGATCTCCCAAGCTGCTCGAGGGACTTGTGTTGAATATGGAGCAGGAGCAATGCGTTGAAGTACTGGGCACCGCTGGCTTTCGCGCTTTAAGGGGGGGGGGGGCGATTGAACGAACTTCTTCATGAAAATCCATGTCAAACGCAAGATTTGATGTTTATTTATTGGTCATAATAAAAAAATTAATTATTTATTTAAAAATTAATTAATTATTTATTTTAGATAATGAGATCATGACAGCAGGATTTTCAATAAAAATAGTATAAATAAAATTAAAAATCGATGCTATATGCAGCAAAATTATCTCCCTTATAATCGACTGAATTATTAGAAGTTCATGTTTTGAGAATAACATGCATATATAAAAATATATTTTTTATGCTTTTAAACAATGGCTAACCAACATGATGAAATATCTTATTTGTGAAAAATAATTCATAGCGAAAAACCCCATTATCCCCCTCGTGTATCAGGAGATAAAAGAAAAAAATCCCAAAAGCCAAACTTTAACCCTAAAAATTCCTCGTTTATAGAAGCACTAAAATAACACAAAAGCATGATAAGTAAAATTTTAGCAATTTTTTTAACCTATTTTTTAATGAAGTTTTGTAATGAATATGAGGCTGTCATTATGTGTTTTTTTTTAAAACAACCGTTTCTGAATGCCCTAATAAATATGATAGTATACAGAAACAGTACCAAAACAAATTTGCCCGACTAGTTATATTTAAAAACATAGATGCAATCAAATTGTATTGTAAAAAAAGAAAGTTACAGTAAAAGGAAGTTTATTAATATGAGCAAAGGAATAATAAAATTTTTGAGTATTTTTCTCATATCTAGCAAAGTAGGTGGAAATGTGTAGAGCCCGAATATAAATATCAAAGCCTTTCCATTTTATAAATAAAATTTCAACTAGCACATGAAAAGAAAATTACAGGAAAAAGTCCCGGTGCCAGTTTACACGTAGGTGCCTAATTCACATGTTCCGGGTTGAAAGTCATCGAAATGTGACATACCAAAAGCCATTGCAAAACGTTAGCAAATTGTCTGCAGTGTTATGTTATACAAGTGAAGGGAATTCCCGTCAAAAACAATCAATCTTTCTGACAAGAACGGCACAATCTCATTTGCGTCTGGAACGAGACAAAAAGGTAAAGGACTAAGTGGATAGTGAAGAACTCTGATTAGATTCTGAACGCGAGGGAGATGAAAAAAGGAGAAAAAGTCTTTGCCATGTGATCGGTAGTCATGACAACGCAACGAACAAGCGATCGAAGCGACATCGTTGGCGGGACGACGAAGAGAAAGCGCGGGAAATGTTTCGAACATTTGATTCTCTTTTTCCCTCGGAGAAATTTCGTTTTCACTTACGAAATCCAATAAGCCAACAGGCGGTGGTGATCGAAGGAGAAAATAGCTTTGTTGCGTGTTTCAAAAATTCTAAATATTTCCTTAAATTTTCTACGCAACCATTTCGCAATCCAGAAATGCAAGAAGGTTAATAGCATCTAGAATTGAAAATTTTTAGTCAATTAAGTATGCAAAATGGACCTCTAGAAAGAAATGGTAAAGGAACCAGCGGAGTGCCCTCAGCAAAACTTTCTCGTGTCGGCCCTAACACGGGAGGGGCAAAAAAGTACATCAAACGCCAGAAACGAATTCCATTCCCTAACACAGGTGGGGGAAAACTCGCGAATTGTTCGAACCTTTTTTTTTTTTTGCGTCGTATAATGGCGAAGAAACCGAATATGCAATTTGAACGCCTTTTTTTCAACCGATTGAAACGAAAATTGGGCAAGGATCTACAATTAATGTTAGATAGTTAAAAATTGGTCTGAGGTCTGCTAAGTCATATGATTTAGAATTTATCGTGTTAAAAAGCATGAGATTATACAGACAGTCAACCCTTTGACGGATTTGTCCAAAATTTTATACGGACCTACATTCCTGAGGATAAAACTGTGTACCAAATTTTATCCACCTAGCTATTTAAGTTTTTGAGTTATCGTGTGCATATGAAAACGGACAGACACACTTACCGTGGACGGATTTTGTCCAAACTTTGATAGAAACCTACAAATTATGTGTAAAAAACAACATACAAAATTTCATCCCTCTAGCTCTAATCGTTTATTGATTTATCGTGTTCACAGACAGACATAATTACAAAATTTTGTTCTTTGGACTCAGGAAGGTCTAAAACGTAGAGATTCATCAAAATCTCTAGTTCGAATTTTTGTGACGATTACAATACTTTCTCTTAATGTATTTCGTATACGAGAAAGTAAAAAAGAAAACGCAAAAATTTGCAACTGAAGACACGAGCAAATGAAATATGATGCGAGTTTCTTACAAGTAGAATGAATTCTGTAAATAAACTTTATTATTTAAAAGACGGATTTTACGAATAAATATCATTTTATAGATGTTAAAAATTCATAAAAATGCAACGAAAAAATATCTACAATTTCTGCCCAACTTAGAAACCAATAAAACATCAAAATTAACAAAAGACAGGCTTAGAAGCTCAATATAATATATACCTTATCTGTATATTTTTCTGTCACATTTTTAAAACTAAATACTAAACTTTTTAGACAAATTCACACATCTATATTTATAAAAGAGTAATTTTTTTATGAGTATGTATGTTTTTTTTTTCTTTATGCACACCCAGGCCATTTGACTTACAGGGACCAAATCTGGCAGAGTGATGGATTAGCACAAGAGGAATCTAACGCTGTAAATTTATTTCAAAAAATTCAAATTAGATTTTTATTAAATTTTCAGTGGTAAATTCGGGCGTTATTTGCCTATTTTCTTTTTTTTTCCCTCCATTATTATTCAAAAGCAAGAAAAAAGAAAAAAAAGGGAGTGGGGTTCAAATGAAAATACTTGGATTCCAAGAAACGCCGGATTATCATCTAGTATAAGTATAAAATGAAATAAATTATATCCTAACACATAAGGCCCAGGTAATAAAATAAGTCTCTGTATTTTCAAAATGCTACAAAGCAATGTAAAAATGTTATCTGACTAACATAAAATATTCTCAGTTTTATTTTATTTTACGTGTTTCTAAATTAGCTGCCAGAATTAAAAATATTTATTTTGATGAAATTCAAGAAGAGGAAATAAATTCATGAACTTTTATTATTTATTTATTTAAAATTATTTTACTAATTAGCTTGTCATTCGACACACATTAAAAATGCTAATGGTTTCATCTTGTAACCAAAAACTGAGTAACACAAAATTATCTTCATATTTTAAATTCTTTGAAAAAACAGCGTTATCAACATTATTTAATTCTAAAAGCATACCAAGGCTCTATAATCCATATCGAAAAGTTCTTAAGTAATCCAACATTTTCTTAGAGAAGACGAACAGAATAAATGAATCCGTAAAATATAAATACGAAAATAAAAACCAAATATGTTTTACTAAGGGATAGAAAAAGGATGTAAAGTATCACTTTACAGTGGAAACGTTCAGTCATAAATGCCTTACGGTACGCACTTTTAAATTCGGCAACTTTCGAGAAAATTGGGTTTCAACTTTTCTGTCACCTTAGCAACTAACGCTGCATTTTTGCCTAAAAGGTTTCTTCCCTTTTTTCTGCTCCGCCAAAAAAGGTTTCTTTTTTTCCTGCCCAATAACAATGTTTCTCCTCGGCTGCATTCAGCATATGCCATTATGCTGTTCGTTTCATAGAAGATTCCTCCTCTATCAACGCTCTAGAGCGAATTTCGCTGCATTCTTTTATGTGCACCTGCAGTCTTTCTTTTCCTGTCGAGCTTCTTGTCAGAGAAGAAAGACAGCGCAAGGGAATTGATGTTTTTCTTTAAGCATGCATTTAAGCTAAAGTAAGTCAGTGAAGATCATGTCAAGAAGCATAATAATACATCATAATTCATAAAAATACATAATGATAATTCTAGTACTTAACAATGCTTTGAATTTAAAAAAAAAATCAATTCACCTTCAATATTTAAAATAAAAAAAGGTTTCAAAATAAAGATACATTTTAAGATTCTATTCTAGACTATGCAATTTGCCCCCCTTGATATACACATTTCTATTTAACTTGTAAATTAGATGTTGTATTCAATTTGGAACATATATTATTATTTGAATTCGTATAAGAATGCAAAATCCACTGGAGTAACTGAAGCTTGCCCAAATGATTGTCTTTTAAATGAATTGCTATTTTGACTTAATTACAAATTTAAATCCCAAAAAATGTCGGAACATCAATTTATACTAAGTGGTTAAGCGTGTTAAATTTGGAAAACTAAAGTTTACAAATATTTAATGGCAACTTCTTCTTTCAGGAAACAAGATTTTCGTTTCAGAAAACTAGTTAGTTCAGTCAAATTTCAGCAATAATATTTATTTTTATAGCATACTTTAAAGTATCTGCTTATCTTCAGATAAAAATGAAATGAGAAGATAAAATAAGTAAGGTCATGGTATCTCGCTCCCAGACAAATGACAAAACATAGTACGTTTCCATAAAAAGTAATATTTTTTATAAGTTTAATACTGTGAAGAGGAATAAAATTATCACGACTTACAGCAACGATTCTACAATGGTCTATAAGATTTGAATTGAAAGATAAAAATATTTTAAAAATTTCTATATTTGTCTTTTAATATCGCAAACCTTGTTGGCATTTTTAATAAGCTACTATGACAACAATGCGTCGGTTTTCGTGGCTTTTTCGTCGGCTTAATGTTTAAACGCTTCATTTGCATCCAGTAAAACTTATGCAATAATTAAACAAGAAGCCCAATTAAATAAAAATATAAAATCAATAGGAATGGAGAAAAAAAAAACTCTTTAAAAGGTAAACGTAACTGTCTTATGAATTCCATGAAAATTGTCAGTTGCCCTCAGCAAATTTGAGTTCAGGCACCCAACGAAACGAGATGGAGTAATGGAATATTACCCCTAAGCGAAAATACCTGTGTTGATAACATTCAGGGTGTAATCTGTTTCATTGAGCGATAATTATTAAGTATGTGCACCATTAATTAAGATCCCAGCGGGTACGAAACACTCTACTTGACTGCACACACACGATATGTATTCATTCCCCTTCTGTATGTGGGTAAATATTACATCCAAAGTTTTAATTAAAATTGATTCCTTTTCCACTCGTTCTGTGCGCTTCCCACCATCAATTTATTACAAGCACTTCAAATTAAGATCTTGTGATGCATTTTATTAAATCCTAATAAACCAGCAGGAAGACGATCCGCACATCGCGCCCATAAATAAAACACCTTTCTGTAATCACGTTCCGCCCGAAGCGTCGATGGAAACACAAAGTAATCATAACCGTACCAGTATCATAAACAGCCTTTTGTTAAGGAACATATGGAGGCCAACAGCGATCTTGCCTCATTTTCTTTCATTAACTTAATATGCAGAGGCTCATTTCCATTAAAAGGGGTTTCCATCCAGACATTCGCCATTTCCTTCGGAGGAGGCTTCTTCCATCCACCCCTCCGCATCCCCCAACCCCTTGCAAACTCATCCCGGACTGATTGGGGGCTCATTTAAGTGAAACTTCCTGCGCGAAGAGAAATTAACAGCATTAGGGAAATAAGAGACGGATGGGAAGGAAGCACAGTGCAGGCTTTTCTCAGAAAAGCACAGGCTTTCGAAGATTTCGCTGACCGAATTTCCATTCGATTTTTCCGGAAGCTGCCCGCGTTATCGGATAATCCTGCCCACAGTGGGAGAATTCCGGCCTTTTCGTTAGGTGGGTACACAATGGGAATGCGGGTGTATGGCAGGAAGGCAGGCAAATGGGCAGCGGAAGACAAGGCTTTCGGAGGAAGGGGTGATGTTTGGGTTAATGCGAATGGACATCAGGGGAGTTGGTTAATTAAGCCAGATTCTGAGAAAGCGGAGAGTGGACTAGGGAAAAAATGATGGTCGGTTAAGTGCATAACATGGCTTTAAAGCAGTGTGAAAATGCTTTAGAATTAGCTAAATGACTTGCCAATTTCTAATGTGAGCAAGTATAAAAGTTTTATTCGCACACTAAATTTAAATAACGATGTGTGGTACCAAATGCATATTGCTATTATTTAGGAAGAGAATATTTGGCCGAACCTATAATTCAAAGCGATTGGTATTAGGGTAAAATTAAACTTATCTATACTTATAAAAGGCAATGTTTGTGTGCGTGCGTGCGTGCGTGCGTGTGTGTTTGTCTGCGATGTCCAGACGAATCTATCGCACTTACAGCCATGAAATTTGGTACACAGGTAGTCGTAATGGTGACTGAATGCACCTCGAAGCCGAAATTTTAAATTTTAATCTAGATTTTTTTTTATTTAATGTTTTGTGTTGTTTTGTTTGATTTTTCGCGGTTATTTCTCAATAGAATGATTTCAAATAACTGTACGACAAAAATAGATACACCATCGGAAAGAGCACGCGATTTCCGTTCTAATGAAGTTAGTTTTGAATTTCTAACGCAATTTACTGAATTTTGAGAAATTTTTAAAAAATACTCAGTTTTGGCATCAAGATGTTAGTTTTGATTTTAAATTTGTCGCATCCGACTTTCTAATAACACTATTATTTTCAATTTTTTTCAGCTTATAACTGCAACGGTTCTGTCGGATTTAAAATGAGAATGGTTAAAATATCTTTTTTAGTTTTTTTAAAATTAATTTTTTCCTGGTAGTTGAACGATATGTTTCCTCTAGCGAAGCTTCCGCCCACGATAGTCTCCGGAACGTTGCGGGCAATTTCATTGGCTGAAGGGCCAGGGTGACGTCATTACTTTCGCGTTCTGCGAGGAGATGGTTTATTTACTCGGTTACTTCGATTATTATTTTTAAGCGCGTCTTAACTTATTTCTTTGCCTTTCATACTTTGCTTGCGGTGTAATAAATATCACATTGTAATTTTTTTAACATTGTTTTGGATTTAACGGTACTCGGTCGAGAGGAAAAAGAGGCGGACCAACTCAATAATATATATTTCTGTTTTGATTTCGTTTTTAAAACTTTTATTTATGTAATTGTATGTGGGCATTTTTTTTATTTTGTTGAAATAACGATCCCACGGGCAACGCCTGTTTTTAAATTTGCTGCATCCGACTTTCTAATAACACTATTATTTTCATTTTTTTTTAGCTTATAACTAGAACGGTTCTGTCGGATTTAAAACAAGAATGGTTAAAATATCTTTTATCGTTTTTTTTTAATTAATTTTTTTCTGGGCCGTTGCGAGTTATTTTTCTCGATCGAGTTCCAAAAGCGGCACTTCTTCGGAACGTTGATGCCAATTTTGATTCTCGGACGCGTAGGATACGTCATGACCTTCACCTGAATGAATTACTTCGATTATTATTTTCGGATTTGATTTATATTTTGCTTGCTGTATAATAATCATTTTCACGTTCCAATTTTGTAATATTGTTTTGGATTAACGTACTCTGTACTGTAGCGTGAAAAAAAATAAGCAGGAAAATCAAAAAATGTGTATCTTTTGTTTTGATTTTGTTTTCAAAACTTTTTCATGTCATTGTGGGCGGTTCTTTTTTTTTTTCATTTTGTTCAAGTCCTGATTCCACGGGCAACGCCGTGCGCGTACTGCTAGTTTTGTTATAAAGGAAGGTGTGTGTGTCTATTGGCGCTCTACATCAGAGGTTGTTACACCTAACCATGCCAAATTTAGCACAGATATATTTTGGCTATTAGTGAATTTTTAAATAAAACTGGGAAATTATACCGAGTTCAGTTTTGAATAAATTATATAATTATATAATTACTCAAAATAGAATGAGTTTTAGGTTATTTTCTTTTGTCAATAACTTTTATAAGACCTATCCTACGAATACTGTTTTTAACACACACTGAATATTTAAAAAGTGATCTTTCCAGTGATTGCAATCATACAAAGACACCTGAGAATTTTTTAACGAATCAAAACAAATTACTATGTTATATTAGTTTGCTAGCAATAGAAAAAAAAGTTTTTCTATTATTTGGCATTGAACTTTTAAAACATCTCCAAATGAAAGATTTTTTTTCTTTGCCATGCAAGATAAACATTAGATTTCAAATATTAGTATTTGATAAGATATATCATGACATGAAAAGAACAGAATATTCATTTTAAAAGATTTGAATTGAGCGGATCATTAGCGTAATTTGCTTTTTGAAGGAGCAGCACAAAAATTTACTTGCTTTAAATCTGTAATTACTAGCCAATTCATTCATATAATCCCAGGGCTCATCGTCCTTTGATAGTACTCCGAGTCAATGCAACTTACTGTCATCTGCCTATTTACGCCACTGGTTTTTAAGCAAAGTCATTTTATGGATTGCGTTTAATTGTAAGAACCATTAAGTTGACAGTTTAAATTCACTTCTCAAAACTTTTGAACGCATTTCAACTCTTAAAAGTCCACTGACTTTCCTCAACCATTAATTTGGTGATAAAACAATTATTACAAGATATTTTGCTGATAAAAATAGCTATTATTAACTAGATTATTAATAGTAATTATAATAGCAAGCACTGCATGTACAGATGAAAAAGTCATTTGAAAACGAAAACAATTTCAGAAGGAGATCAAACTCCGTTTAAAATTGTCTTAGTGTAACAAATTATTTTCAAATTATCAATCAATCAAAATTTCTCACTATCATTATTTTAAAGACTGGCTTCATTTTACAAAACAGTAAATTGCATTTAATATATGTCGAATGTTTGACAAAACAAACCTTAATGACACGGTGCTAAAAGAAATAATGATTTTGATATGCAAATTCCTGGTTTCCTTTTTGCACTCGGAAGAACTTAATGACTTTGCATGAATTAGATCGATCTCGAACCTTTAATAACATTTTTCTGAATAATTTTCTGCTTTTTTGAGCGTAAAAGAGCCGAAAAAGAATTGATGGAATCAATCGAAGACACTTATTTAAAACGTATAATTTACATCTATATGCAAATTACACCAGTCGAATTCTTGGTTGATGGTTTAAATAACTTTAATGAAAAGCACTCCGATTCGGGATTAGTCTGCAAATGAAGATATTTTATCCAAGTAATTTTAATCAAGCAGATGTGATAAATTTGCTTCTTTTTCGCAAGTTACATATTACAAAATCAAAAATTTGAACTAGCAGAATACAGGGAAGAAAATGGCTAATCGAATTTTTAAATTTTCAATGCCTGTTCCACTACTTATAATATGTACAAGTATCATGTTATTTCGGAAATGCGGTCCATGGTGTCCTAAAAATCAGAAAATATTAGTAAATGTACGACAGTAAGTCAAAAGTTATCTGCACTTTATTTTGGAGCAGAGCAAACAAAGCTAGGGATGGAATACAGACGTTATTTCTCGGCACAGTCCCCTTCCTTTGCAATGCACTTAGTTCAGCGGGCTACAAGTTTGTGTATTTCCCAGAAGAAGATTTTTTATTGGAATGCCGAACACTGATGCACCGAGTCTTATAAAAGCAACATCCACGTAATGCATCTTTGAGTGGTGTGAAATCCTCCGATTAATCTCTGATCCTGTAATAACTTCTAACGGAGAAAAAGGATGGCTGCTCACTTTTTCTGCTTAGTGCATACTGTTAGCGGTGTGGTCATTTTTACTCTTCAACAGAACAAAGAAAAATGACTATAAGACGATCAAGTTTCCTTCACCTGACCATAATATTACAAACTCTGCGTGTGAGCGAATATGCATTTTCAACAGCCAAACTTCTCATTAGAACTATTTCTCCAGTTAAAGTGCATTATTCTTTACTTAATACTACGTGAAAATACCCAATGGAGGTTACAAAAATGGCATATAAAGAAAGGAAAAATAGTAAAAAGGAAAGCAATAAAACATGCAACTAAAATTGAGATGCTTTACTAAACTCAGAAAACGAGTCTGAGGAAGCTTGCAAACGCTTTTGAGATTTGCTTTCTTCGATCAAGCGTCTTCAGCTAAGTTCAGATACTCTTTTCAAAGAAGAAAAGTAATAAAACTTTTTTTAAACTGGCGATAGCACTGCGAAGAAGGATAACTTGAAGAGACAAAACCGAGTTCGATAATTTTGATTAATAACAATTAGAAATTGTACAACATTGTGGATTTTTATGAGATGGGTGCGCGTAATATAGTAAACAATTTATATCATTCATTATTTCACATATTATTATTATACAAAATTCGTGCACATTGCTTCGAAAGAAGACTTCTATGACTGTTTATAAATTAATTATTAAGTTTAGGTGTCATTTAATTCTTCTTTTTCCACGTGTAGCAGTGTCGTTCTATTTAACAAGCTATTGAAGAAGTTCAAGACATTGAACTTATACAATAGTTTTTGGACTCTATTCAAGACAGAAAAATTATCTTTTTTTTTAGCTTAAAGAAATGAAAACACAAAGAATTGAGAAATACAGAAATAAAATTTAAGAGCATATTTTTAAGATAATATTTCAAAATATTTTGTCATCAAAATGCAGTCAGTTGTTCGTAATATAAAATAATAATAAAAGATTTTTTTTATTTCTTGTTACTTTTGCTTCAAAATTGAGTTGAAGAAACATACCGTTTAAGATGTGCTGTTATAACAAAAATTACACTTCGTGGAACTCTATACCTTACTTTGATTCAATTAAATATAATAGAAATAATTCAGCAATTTACAATAGTCACAATTCAGTAGTCATAATCTTTACAAAGTGAACAAATGAGACAAGAACAGGAATGGGAAACATTGACTAAAACTTCTAATCTTTCTGTTGAATATGAATTTAAAATAACTACTTTTTTTAGCGATTCAGAAACATTATTTTCAAATTAAATAAAGACAGATTAACATTTTGCTTTCTATTTAATAAAGCTGTGAATGTAATGCAAGTATCTGAAAATATTTAATTTTTTTTAAAATTCACATGATTTTTTTTCCTCTTTGAAGTTCAATGAGCTCAAGAAATCGGCATGTTGTTCGATGAAATGGTTGCTAAGAATATTATTTAACATCAAAATGATATTTTAAATAAAACTTACCTTATTGTTTATAAAAACTTTTCAAAATGAGTCGATTTCTAGATAGTTATTAGACGGAGTTGTGACTATTTCAGTAGATGAGAATTCGTTTCTACACTATTATGTAAAGCACAGCTGCAGAATTTCCCTCATCTGATAGCAACCAAAAATTTATGGAGGTTTATTTTTTCACTGTACTGCAATCCGAGCTTTGCAAAGCGTTACTTCTGAAATAAGTTTAGAAAGCAAAAAACGTCCCCACAGTAACACAAACCAGTTCGTGCTACCGTGGGGAAATCTTTAACGAGATTTCCCATGTTGAGCGATATATCTAGATGGTTAGATTAACATAAATAACTCTATATAAACTTGTATTTTACATATGGTTGGATGGAAATTAATCTTGCGATTTCTAGAATAATTTAAGTTATCGCGATATTAATTATTATGTATATAATTCTTTATTTCGGGGCCCCCTTTGAGCTCGGGGCCCCTGGAACGGGCCTAGTGCGCCAAGCCTTTAACACGCCCCTGGCGGGAGGACGATTGGCTCCCTAACGTACGCACTAGAGTTTTCAATACACTTGAAGAAACCGATTTAATAATATTCGATGCGGAAAAAATATTGAATATAGATTGAAAACTTTCACACTTTAATCACAATACAAATGTATAAACACCAGAGCAAGATATGAAAAAAAGAGGTCCATAGACAAAATGTACTGCAATAAAATAAGCAAAAAAGCCGTTCGTCTCTGGTTCCTCAACATTCATTTGTCATCAAGTTTCTTTTTTTTCCCCTGATAAAATGCTTAATAAATGAATGAAATAAAACATCCCTTTTCTTCTTTTTCTCTCTGTCTTCTCGAACACAATTAAGCAGTATTTAGCAAAATAAAGATTGCTTGACCATATAGTAATATACTCGTCAAGTTTTCTTTGAACAAATCTGGACACAACACTGAATCCGACATCGGCTTATTTAAAGTCAAATTAACAATCGGCAGGTATAAATTATACCATTAATACCATGCAGCATACCATTTTAATAACTTAGCGAACTCTTATTTGCTAATGCAGAGAATATAGATTATATAAATATAACTCCACTCTTTATTTAAAAAATAAAAGGAATTTGTTTCCCCTCTAAATTAAAGAAATATATATTTAAAGTATTTTCCCCCCAGAAGCTGCAATTTTCCCCCAGTTGCAACAAGCGCATTTCGCAAAGCACAGAGTATATTGTTTTGAAACAATCCAGTCATCAAACCAATTCCTTACAAGAATTGCAATACCACTCATCCAAGACGGAAAGAAACGGTAATCTGAAGGAAAAAAAGCTGGGGAATACGACCGGTGAGACAACATATCCCAGCGAATTGCTTCCAAGGTCTTTTTTCACCAGTAATGTAATTAGTGGGCTGGAAAATGACTTTAAGCGGGGTTTACACGCGAACAGTAAAACCGACAGTAAAATGTCGCTGTCAAGTTCGGACAGAGACTTGCCGTGGCCCGGTTAAAACTTTTATGATTCTGCGCATGCGTCATCTCTTACTGTCGGTTTTACTGTTCGCGTGTAAACCCCGCTTTATAGTTTCTTTAGACATGTTCTAGTTATTTTTCTTCAATGTTTCGTTCAAATCCAATTCTAATTTTGTTCAGTAAAGATATTCATCCAATTTATGAAATTTTTCATTATCAAATTCTCTGTTGGTGATTTCCTGTGATTTTTGTCACGCGTAAAGAAATCAACAACTTTAAACAGTCGAAAGTACTCTTTGGAAGTAGTATTTAATGAAGCATGTTCACAGTAAATTTTTAAAAGTAAATGGTACACTTAAGTTGTTGTTTTCTTTGCAATCAAAAGTAATGAAGTAAAACTTTCTGCAAATCCTCAAACCTCGACATTTCGCTAATTATTAACGATTGCTCTCAAACATTTCAAATACAAGTGTTCCCAGATTGCAGTATACAGACGATATCTGTATATACATTTTTTAAAAAAGAATCACATGTATATACCCAATATTTTCTTCGAAATTCCGAATTTGCTCTTGTTTTAAAGAAATATTTAATGATGGGCGGGGAAAAAATTTTTGGCGTTTTTCAAAGAGAAAGAGGGAAAAGTACGTCTTTGAAGTAAACATTTTTTTTTTAACAGATGACGCATTCTTCATTAATCTATAAATATTTTACATGTTCTCATTGTCTAAGAAATAAACAAAGCAAAAGTATACTTTTTTTTAGAGCTTTTCGTTGTCGGAGAATCAGAAATTTTTATTTTTAAATATCAATATTCACAGAAACTATTAATTTTTAATTTCAGAACCGCAAATTTGTTTGAATACAAAAATTAATTTATGAAAAAATACGCAATGTTACGTAAATGTTTTAGAAATTCCAAAACACACTAAATTCAGCCAGGATATAAAAATTTGAAAACCTTCACTCATTTTCGTATTCCGAAGAAAACCCCAATAAAGCGTCATACATCATGGGAAAACAAATGGCTCGTCGGAACATTATGCAAAAACGCTTAATTTTCACCAAACTTGGAATCATTTCCTTTTTATTGTTATTTCAAAGGTATAAAGAAGGGATCATTTTTCTCCTCCTCGCAAGAAGCAATCACTTACCTTTAAATGGAAAGACAATGATAAATCTACAGCTCATATTTTCCAACTAATGGATGGAACAAAAATCTCGTGAATAGGCTTTAGGAGGCATTATAAACGATGAGAATAACTTTTATTTGACGTTTTTTTCCCCTCCGAAGAATCTATATTAATAAAACTGAAAAGACCGACGCTCGTCTACACTGAAACCGAGGCACTTCGCAGAATTTCGAAAACATTTGATCAACCAAGCTTTCAGTTTTCTGATTAGCACGCGATGCTATTCAGGTTTTGTTTAAAAGATGGCGGAAATGCTTGATTATTTCTATGGTTATTTTATATTACCATTTTTTTCAAAGAAGCTGAGCGTAATTTTTATGAAACGTCATATTAAATTTCATTTTTATATAAAACGAAAATTTCATTTTTATATAAACTTCCAATTATAGACAGTATTTGAATTCCAAGTTCTCCTTTCAGATACAGACAATATAGTAAAAATATATCGTCGTTTAACAATCACTTTATACATAACAAGCAAATTACTTTCCCAAATTTTAAAAAAACTTTTTGCCATCAATAAAATTTGGAAAATTGAGGTAGGTGCTGTTGCTTGTTAAGGGGACTTGGTACCCAAATTTTTTTTCCCACAATTTTAATCAAAGTTTTTAATTTTGGATTAGATAGATGTGAACTGTGCAGAAACTTAAATTTCTTAAATATTTTTAGTTTCCAAAAGTTACAAATTTAAAAATTTTAAATTTTCTTAAAAAATTAAGCCTTTTTCTAAAATGTTTCTTCTCATACAAATTTAAATATTTTTTCCCAAAATGTTTTTGAAAGGGACCTCTAAATGTACTTAACAGAAATACTGATCGGATTTTTGATATATACATTATTTTCTGAGAAAAAATTTGTTCAAGATTTTGTGAAAAGTTTTGGAAAATATCATAATTTTTTACTTTGTACATTTAAAAAAAATTTTTAATCAAAATTTTTACAAATTCATCCCTAATTGTATTAAGCATGAAATAGGTGAGTGAACAGAAACAATTTCAAATATTTAGAATAAAATGGGATTGGCTTTTAGCATTTTGTGGCAGACACAATTTTGGATAAAAGCAAACTGAGAAAAACAGCTTTAAAGATTTCAACAAAATAAAATAGTAATAAAAACAGCTTATATCAATCTAGTTTTTATTCAGAGCAATAATCTGACATGTTTCAGTCCTAAGATATCAATTTTATTAATATATATTATTACCATAATTATTAATGAGAATCATCATATATAGGGATAATTAGAAAAATTTTGAAAAAATTAGAAAAATTTCACTTTTAAAATTTTTTTTAGTCAAAATATTTAATAAATGATCTGCAGTTCTTTTTATCAAATATATATTATTACACAGCAAAAATTTTAAGCCATTTTATTGAAATTTTATTGACAGTGAGAAATTCAAACAAAGAGAGAAGTGAAAGCAGTAATGATGATTCAAATGGGTGCTTAATAAATAAGAAGAAGTGAAAGCAGTAAAACTGTAAACAAACATAGAATAAACCATTGCGGTTTGAAACAACTGTCTTGCTTTGCTTTCATGGAAAAAATTGGGTGGCTTTGCAACTTGCACATGAAATATGCATGATTTAAATTTTTTAATTGACACCTGATAACGTGTTAGACAAAATAACTTCATATCTCACTAAATATTTGTCTAATTGTTTCAAAACTTTCAGATTATTGAATTGATATTTTCATGGATTTTTCGAAATTCTTAGGGTACCAAGTCAAACGATGATATATAAAGCAAAATCAAGTATGAACTTCTGTAAAATACAGATAACTAGATTCCATTTGTTAAATTAACATCCCATTTTGAAGTTTAAGCAAAAAAAAGTAAAGCACCGTTTATATGTCTTTCAAGGGACTGACGTAAAATAACGCATAAATGAAAAGTCCTATAATCGACATTTTACTAAACAACTTATATTATTACATATTTAATGCTACTAATGCAAATTCATTTTAAAGTACTTTAAAATTGCACTCGTATACAATAATACGTAGTATGAAAATCAATAATTAAATTTTAAAATTAAATATTTATCATAAATGTGAAGAAAATCATACCGTTATTGCGTATCTTGAGAGCCAATTATAAGCACATAGCTTATACGATTTTTGTGCATGTAGGTAGGCGTTTAATTAAGAAAATCTTTAACCATCGCGTCGACTGGCGTGACGATTGTCTGTGAGTATTAATTACATCATCATGAATCGAATTAAATTCATTGAATGTTTTTTCACTATTCTTTTGACAAAAGAAATAAATTCGAAGTTTTTCAATGGACCCCATTGCGTTTTTAAAGAAATGTGGAATAACTTCTTCATCATCGCTCAAATTAGCATCAGACAATTCGTCTTTTATTAATTCATCAATTGCGAATTATTTCGAAGTCATGATATCTTTATCACAGTTCACATACTAGAAAGGAGGAAATTTTCACATTTTAGAAAGGGAGAAAACGACGTATAACTGAACCTTTGCGTTGTATAAACGAAGTACTTTATCATTGCAATGAATACGAATGAATAGGAACTGCTATGAAACGACGTATAAATGAGAAACGTATAAATGGTAGTTTACTGTTTCTTTAATATAAGTCATCAAACAAGAAACCTTTTCATTTAGATAATCCCAGCATGATAATACCCGGGACATTTAATAATGAATTTCTTCGTAGAAGACAATATGACAATTTCCTGTATCAAGCAAGTATGGTGGCTCTAATCCTTGAACTAGCATATCTAGCTGTGTCTGTGAGTCAAGGATTCATGATAAAAGGAAGGGTAGCATCTTCTGCTGCCCAAAGCGACGTCGGAGAACTTGGTTAGAACCTGAAGTAGAAACCTCCCTTAGTTGCGATATTTGGAAGTAGGTTACCTTCTTGGAGGACTTTCCAGGGAAAGTGGGCCCCACTTGTGTTTCTCTGGGAGGAAAAACCAGGGAAAACTTCCATCAATCATCCTTATTGCAACAAACAATTCTTCGCTAAAGCGCCCAACAGTCTACGAGTTTCCGAATAACGTCGGTTAACTCTTTGAAGCATGGTGGGTTATTTTCTGAACCACTCTGAATGACGCATCTTTTACGCATTCTTCCTCTATAATTATTAGTAGTAGTTCTGTGAACACCAGACCTCGCCCCCCCCCATTAAAAAAAGATTTTCTCTTCATTGTATTTTTTTAAACGCTTAACAAATGTTATTCACTGTGAAGACAGTATTGTTTGTAGGGACACTGGGCATCATAATTTGACTCTCGTTGGAGATACACTGGTGTAAAAAGGCTTAGCACAATTCTTAAGGTGCGACAAATTTGGAGTAAAATGGTTCGTAATCCAAACATGGATAAATTGGTTCGCAAAAGATCTCTAGCTCTTTTACTTCGCTTATCTTTAGGAGGCTTATCGAAATGTTTTGGAAAAGATGGCACCAAAAAATCACAGTGAAAAATTCAATCCTTAGATTAGTTATTTAAAAAAATCGATAACATTTCACTATTAAATAGGCATCAAATTAAAATATTTTTTTCCAACTCACTTCGTTAGAACAAAGAAGATGGAACTCAAAATAACTTGGCGATAATATTACAGTTTGGCAATATATATGTGTGTTCTTTAAATTGGTTACTGCACCATATAGGATATAAAAGAAATGGTTTCGATGGTGAACGAGTTTAAATATAAATTTAGAACTAAAAGATAGCCAAAGATTATAAAAGTAGATCACATTTATCTAGCGAAATTCGGATAACGATATATAACGATAAGCGAAATGTGTTTATTTACAACTCTGATGTCATAATCTTAATGTTCGGTTGCCACTCACTCTTTTATTGCCAATTAATATAATAATTATATATAATTGAAATCATTTTTTATTACCGAATTAAAATAATAAGAAATAAAACATATACATCGTTTTCTATTGCTTCAATAAATATTGCTGCCAAATTTGAAGGAAATCGAACAACGCATTTGGTCGTAATCGCGTAACAGACAAATTTACAGACACACAAAGTGTCAAATGCAGGACTTAAAACATAGACCTAGCTTCGCTCGGCCAATAAAAACCATATAGTAGCAAAAACACACAGATTAAGTTTTAGGAATTGGACAAATTAATAACAATATTTTTTAGCTTCCTAAAGCGCTAACTCAATCCTTATACACACACGTGTATAATTAAGCATATCTTTCGTTCCCCAAAGTATTAAACTAGAGGATAGAACCCATAAACGTTTTAAACCGATTCCTGTTCCTCAACCATGCTGTGCCTTAACTCGCAGCTTGCCATAGAAGCTCAGTGGTTAGAGTACTTGTCTTGTATGCCTTAACCCGTTCGGCTATTGATGAACTATCAAGAAAAGAAAAATTGTCTAATATTTACGATCGACAAATTAAAAATAAGTAAAGGAAACGGAAATCTTATCAGTGAAGAAATTCTCTCAACTTTCACTAAAAGTAAAATCTTGTGACTCTGTTAAGCGAAATAATGTTTACATTGATCGGAATTTTATTTACATAGCTGAAGGAACACGGACCAACAGCCACGGCCGACGAGTACCATATCGCACAAAGCCCAGGATCATCCAAATCTTACTAATATTAAAGTCTGAAAACTTCATTTACCTCAGAAAATAACGGTATTCCATGGCATGTGCCAAAGTGACGTACATTCATTGGTAAATTTGTTGGCTATGACCAACTCGTTCACTCCCAACCGTTACATATATGTGACACATCTGTTTCTTACCAGAGCCAGACGTCTGAAATATGTGACAGACGTAAAATGTATTCCAATTGATGCCATATAAAACATCCTGGGCTGTGGTGGACGTTTTCCCTCAGGAGACCCTGGTAGCGAAAGGATTAAACTATAGCTCGGAAGACTTATCTTATCCGATTGTGAAAACACTTAATTTCTTTAAGGGTATATTCTTTTTGAGTTTTCCACTAAATTAGTTAACAGTATAACAATTCAACTATAAACAAATTTACTATTATTATATTATGCGCGATATTAGCCTATCAATGGCCTAGTGGGTTGAGGTATGGCATTACTGTGGAGCATGAATCGGGGAAGAAGTTATGGGTTCTCATTCTCTCGCAGTGCTCTTAATAGCATTAATTGAAAACTGGTACACCGATGTGCGTTTTAGTAACGAATTATTCCCTGGAGTCGGTCTGGCTGCTGGATGTTTTCAACCAAGCGAAGCAAATATGTGGGCAAGTTTCACCTAGAAGTCATCTAGGAAGGCAACCAGCTCCCATATGTAGTAGTAAATTTAGACCTAGTAAATTCTTCTACCTAGGTGCTCCAAAGTTGGACTGTATCAGATTTATTATCATTATTATCAAAGATTTGTCTATATATATACACACGACCAAGTTGAATTAGAACCCCTATCATGTACTATATTTTAGATGTCCATGTGATTTAAACAATAGTAATTTATAATTCACAAGTAACATACCAAATAGAGCAATGTAATTAAATTGCAGAATTTTAAAGCGTTTAATATTAATTTGTTGCTCAAAACTCTAAATGGCCCCGCATAACAACTTCGTGCTGAATGCCTCTATTTCTCTGACAGGTCCTACCAACAGCTATTTGAAGAGCATTTCCCCATGATAACACTCTAGTTAGCTCCAAGGTAACAGTACAGATAAAACTGGATGCGATATTCAGAAGGGCTTAATAAGCGAAAGCAACCAGCAACACGCAAACGACACGTAAATCTGAAATCGCCACCGACTATTACCCCCTTGAAACCAGGGACTGCAAGTGACACTGCATCGACGGATTATTCGAATAGTCCCTTACAAATACGGCCAAACACATCCCCCCACTGGGCAAAACCCCCGTTCTTTCCCCTATAAAACTTACCGCCCGCTGAATACAATGATTAACGAGCCTTATTAATTCGGCTATTAATGCTGGAGCGAAAGCCAAAAGGTTTTCGCAGTAGAAGCATTCGAATGAGTTACAGCCTGACCACCGGGTGCTTTGTCAGTATAAATGGAAAGATGCTTACAAAAGCCATCGAACAGTAACCGGGCTTTTCAAATCCTCTGTGCAAAGGATTTGGGTGATGATTATTTCAGCCAGGGATGGGATCAATGCCGATTTTGAAAGTTATTGTGCCGGGATGGGTGAGGACAATGGATGCAATTTCAATCAGGTACGGAACTGCCAACGGAGACTGTTTCGCAATGCTCATTTGCTAGCTTTTTGATAGCCAGTCATTTCTTTGTTAACGCTCAGGCAGAGAAGAAACATGATTAAAGGTATCATGTTTCTTCATGTTATTCACTCTCCCTTTTCAAGTGAGATTCTAAACTATAATCAATTTTCTTGAATCTTCAAAACAGGTTCATACGTCAACGGATTACTTGTACTTGAATATGTTGAAATGCAAGTATGGAGAAATGCATAACACGCAATTCCTTATTTTTAATAAAACGCTTCAGAAAATGAATTATAGGGAGAAAATTCGAAATGTTATTTTCTTTAAAAATGATGCAAGAGTCTAAAATATAATTGAAAGTTCTCAGGAAAAGAAATCTATTGTAACAGTTAAGCATATAAACGTTCTTACCAAAGATATAACCAATCAATTGCAGTATTTGCGAAAAGGACAGGATTACCTAAAAAAGAAGAAAAGGAAAATTATGATCAGAACAGATAAAAATATAAGTGAATCAATATAGTTATTAGAATGTTCACAATACATACTCAAAGCTGTACCACCTGTACCAGCTGTACTACCTGTTTTCGATAAATTTATGTTTACATGCAGTCCTTTTCTCGACAAATCATGGTTAATCTTAGCATACTTTCCCCCCTTTGAAAGTCGTTTTTTTTGCACCAATCATATTTTTAATTGATTCTTTTTCATCTAAAAACCAAACGTTTAGAAACAACATCTAAATATAATTTTCTTATATGAAGTAATAAATTGAAAAATTAAACGTATCTTGATAGCATCTAACAAGATCATAATGGAAATAATTAAGAAAAAGTTATTCATTTGTTTTTGTGTTGCTTTTTTGGTAGGTTTTTTTTTTAAAACTATTTTTGGTAATTGTTTCGTATTATACTTGGTGTATTGATTTTTGGTATTTTAAAAAGATTCATCATCACGTTTCCCCCCTCTTCCCTTTTCCTTTTTGGCAGCTTCAAAAAGTCCATTGATCTATAAAACATATACATGTAAATGTGCATTAAAAAAAATAATAACTTGCAGATGAGAAATCTTAAAAATTACGGATGGACGGCACATGAAAAACAACTGGCGGACGAATACTGCGGTGAGTAATACATTTGTAGTGAAAATGAACATTTTAAGAAAAAATTATCAAAATTTACCACTTAGAATGAAGCATAGTGAAAATGAACATTTTAAGAAAAAATTATCAAAATTTACCACTTAGAATGAAGCATAGTGAAAATGAACATTTTAAGAAAAAATTATCAAAATTTACCACTTAGAATGAAGCATAGTAAAAATGAACATTTTAAGAAAAAATTATCAAAATTTACCACTTAGAAT
>BGPR01004250.1:0-10614 GCA_013235015.1 Araneus ventricosus | reverse complement strand
AAAATGAACATTTTAAGAAAAAATTATCAAAATTTACCACTTAGAATGAAACAGTGAAAATGAACATTTTAAGAAAAAATTATCAAAATTTATCACTCAGAATGAAGCATTTGAGTGCGTAATACACATACATACACGACAGAAGCAACGAGGGCGAAAAATCCCTTCATCAGTTAAGCCTTAACAATAACAGTTCATCATTCAGCTTACTGAGCGCTTAACCAAGAACTCTTTAAGCCCTTAATGCAATTTAAGTATCAAGAACAGAAAAACAGCCAGAGCTTCCACTTTCCAAGTTAGGAAATGAAATTATTTTACATTCAGATGAATAAAAAAAATCCACAAAAACATTGCGGAGCGTAAAAGAATTTCCTCAGCCACTAGTACTCGACTGAGTAAGTTTTTATGGTTTTTGTTTCAACCAATCGGCTTAATCTTCATTGAGGTATTTAAAAGTGATTATTTGATTAATTGTTCCAATAAATCCTTCCAAAACGATTAGCGTTTTTTTAATAGAAAGGGAGTAACCGATTGACCTTACAGTGCACTAAATAGCCACTGTAAAAAATGCAAATTGATAAATGAGCATTAATACCAGTTTATAAAGTGCGCAGTTTTTTAATTGAACAGATAGTTAATTAACACTCCACTTCAATTTCTAAAACAAAATCCAAGAGCAGAAGACACGATGGGTGTGCGTAGGAGTTATTTGTTTCTGATTCAATGGCTAATTAGAACAATTGAATGTTTAATTGTTTCTTGAGATGCAGACATTATTTAATCATCAATTTCAGAGTATTTATTCAGCAGTTGTAAATTTTTACAATATATATTAATCGTTATTTTCTCTCCACTATTTTATTGGATGCGTTTTCTTTTGTTTTAAAAGAACAGGCTATTTTATTCGATTTAAAATTTTAAAGAATGGATTTTAACTAAATACACGCGAATATAAGAGAAATTAAATGGTTATCTAAAAGTCGTAAATGAAGATTTTTTTTTATTTAAAAAACATTATATGGAAATATTAGCACACCCTATTAGCGCTAGAATTGGGAAGGAACTTTTTTATAATAGATGATCTCATAACTGTAATAGATATTTCGCAACTTACAACCTCTCCAGCCCCACCCCCGTTTTAAATATCATCTGAACTTTCACCAACCGAATTTCAACTAAGAGACAGGTATTAAAATTGTTACATATATGACGATGTGCAGGGTTTTAAACACAGTTCGAATACTCAAAGGTTCCTATCCTCCTTATATAATTTTTGCTATTAGATAAGTGGCAATACAATTTACAGCCTAATATCTTGGATTATGCCAATTTAACTTTTATTATCTTATTCATGTTGTCAAGGGAAAATATATTAAAAATAAATAGCTTTTATAACACAAATATATTTTTTTTCCTAACAGGACTAGACAACTAAGAAATGCACTTATTGAATATTAAAATTCTTCCAAAAATTTCTAAATTTATATATATATATATAAATGATCAAAGAAATGAAATAAAGAGCCATTATTTATGTAAAAGTATAAATTCCTTTATCTTTTTGATTGAGCTTACGAATAATGTCAGACATTTTTAGACCTCCTGTCGATATCGAATTCACAAGAAGGAAAATTTTCAGCATGTCACAGGAAATAACCGGAATTCTTCTATTTGACGGGAAAGTGGGATAAGAGGTCATTTTTCACACACACGGAAATGCATACGGTTAGATTTCTCGAATGCTAAAAGCGCATGATTTATTTCATGCGATAAAGAAGAAATTCGTCCTTCCTTCTTCTCCTCTGGCAGTACTGAGAAAATAATAAAAAATTATTTTCAAATAAAATTGAAATAAAAGTATCTCGCCTCTGTGGTTAGTCACGAGTGCCATTTTTCTCAAACCAGAGAAATACGTTAGAATTGCATCAATAAAAGGAATTAAATAGAATTGAAACACTAAAAATGGGTCTCATAAAAATGTTAAAATACGGCCCAAGTTGAAGCTCTTAAATTTTATTACAAAACAAAAATAACTCATGCATTAGAAATAATCTTAACGTATTAAATAAATATTTAAAAACAGTTTTGATGAACTATATTCATTCTCAATAACAAACACATACTCATTTACCATCAATATAGAATTAGCCAAACAAAAAAGTGTGCAAAGGATTGATTAGACTGAAACAAAATAAATGAGTATAGTGAATTAAAAAACGAAGTGAACTCACTTTTATAACTTACGAGATACAGAAAGTAAGCAAGAGCTCTTGCAAACGAAAATTCGTCAAACTTCTCAGTTTAATTACTTATTTGATCGATGAGGTGAGCAAAATCAACCGACTTATACAGCCAAAACTTTTGATAATTCCTATTCTGCCACGAAGTTTCTGAAATGAAGAGAGTGGCTTCACCCTTTTAATCGAGTTTCAAGATCGTGTTTAAATGCAGAAAAATAAATTCTTGAAAGTTAAAAATTCAAAAAAATGTTAAAGTTTTATTAAGAATTTTTATAAATCAATTAATTGCTTGGGTGCTTAAATATTGCTAAGAATATTGCTGCTTGCTTTAAAATAATTATAAATAATTTTAAAGCATTTTTATGTAACTGCATTTCATTTCAGTCGTCTGTCTTAAGCTAGTGTTGGAGCACTTAATATTAATTTCACCAATTTAAATTAATCTCATCTGAGCTTATGATGTCTTTTAGATGCAATCGATACAAATTTTATAAAATGATGTTTTTTTTTCCATCTGTTATCTACAAACGTCATGACATTTAATTATCATAAAAGCAACTTGCCAACCAGAACGTGATATCTATTGATGCTTCGCTCGCACATCCCCAGTCTCACCACTTTCACTTTTTTAAATCAACGCCTGCATAGTCAGGAGTTAAAAAAATGAACCTTCTATTATCTTACTAAAGATAATAATAATACAATTTTGTTGTTTCACAGCTGAACTTTATACAAATTGATTGATGAATTCCAGCGTAATCTATGTTTAATAGTCGAAAGAATAATAAAAAAAAAATAAAGTTTGGTGGGTGGAAGGAAGAACATTTTTTTTTAATGAATGCAAATTTAAGTAGCATAAAAGAAAACTTAGCAGATTAGATGAAAAACCAGAAAAGCGTCAACAACAACGACAAAAAAATGCTTTCTAATATACCAGAAGAGAAAGGATTAAGAAAATATACCAAAACTCACAATTTTCAAATGCATCCGTTGCAAATTGTCGACAACGTACGTCGGTGCAATCACTTTTTAAAAGCGAAGATGAATTGAGAAGAAGGACCGTACTTAGTCAAACGGCTATAAAGCAAGGGTTTGTGTGTCAAAAAGTCAGGCCGGTACTTCGAGTAGAAACAGAAATGTTTTGGTATTTACAGCAATAACGAATAATTATTGTAAGCTTACCCATAATAAGATTTCTGAACTATTTTTAGGACAGGTACACACATGCGACAAGTCATTAACGACATAAAATGTCGGAGCAGCTATTAGCGGCGTGAAGTACATTGATAGCGGTTAGATAGTACACACATACCTCCTGTTTTGCTACGATTTCCCTCCGACATCAGGAGAAAATGTCCAGAAAAAGTTTCGCTAATGACTTGCTCGACACTTTTCTGTCCAGGGAGGTTGTGTGCAGCACCCAACTGCTATCAGTGCACTTTGCGGTGGTGCACACGTCCAATTTGTTTTGGAGAATTCATTAGCAGCACAAAATGTCGGAGAAACAATTGACGACGTGAACTTTATATAGATCGGACAGTCGCTATAACTCGGGGAGTTATTATCGGATCTTCACAAAACTGGTGTCGTTGGAAATGTATGGAGGAGACGGGTTTATTCGGAATATTCTCCTCGAGACATTTCCATCGACACCAGTTTTGTGAAGACCCGATAATAACTCCCCGAGTTATAGCGACTGTCCTATCTATAAAGTTGCGGACTGTACATTGATAACAGATGAATAAAGAACAAGTACCTCGCGCAGAGCAAAAGTATCGCTAATGGCTTGACCGACATTTTTGCGATTTAAGGAGAAAGTGTTAAGTGCTTACTTGTCCGAAACCTCAGAACAGCACTAATGATTTATAAGACACAAATAGGAAGTGTGCAGAAGACCGTAATTAGTTATACATTTTCTCAGCATTTTCCTCGGAGTTTGGAGGGAAATCGGAACAGAAACATAAGTATGTGTACACTACCCAACTGCTATCAGTGTACATCACAGTGTACATCAGTGGCAATCACTTCTCCAACATTTTATGTCGTTAATGCCGTATCCGACACCGGTTCTTACACTCTAGATAGTTATCGGATTGCCAGATAGCTTTGCTGGGAAATGTGAGTGCCACTGACAGAGATTTCGTGGCAGCCGTTGTAGGTATTAACTAGCATAAAATATTGGAACTTAAGCGAATTTACAAATAAATTAACAAGTATAAATTCTCACACTCATAAGAAGTATAAAAGATTTATTCACTATTCAGTATTAATTCATAAAAACTGAAATTACAAATTGCATCAGAAATAAGCAAAGTACAAGTAAGCATATTTCTTCAAAGTATTACAAATAACTAGCTTAATTCCTTGCGCAGAGCTAAAAAAAAAACTTAAGCTCATTTTCTGGTGTACCTGTGCTTCTTTTTCTTTACTTTAATCACTTCAAAACAAAAAGACAAAATGAATTCTTTTTCTTACAAGAAATAAGTTCTTTTAAAGCAGAATTTTCGATAATTCGACAGAAAGGAAATTAATTACAAAATGCCACTGTTAAAAAGTGTTACCGGCAATCAGTTTCAGAAAGATTATTAATACATTCATAGCTGTTTAACTAACGTTCTCTCATTTAAAAAAAATCACTAAAATGTAAAAATTATCTATTAAATTTTCTTTTAAATTTTAGAAACTCGCAAATAAATTCATAAATCCTTTAATCACATTTCAACAGAACCTTTTTATGTTGCTGTTGGAAAACGGTTTTTAATGAAATAATTCCTTAAGTCTTTCTGATAAAAAAGAAATCAGCGATTAGTTTCTCTTGTTCTTACACGAGAAAAAAAGGCCTTTGTATCCTTGAAATTTTTCTCGCTTGTTTAATTTTAGGAACAAAAAAACTTTTACTGTAATTACCTTTGTAAAAATAGCCTTTGTTAGCGAACGTAAAGTACACAAAAACGATTATTTCACTAGATTTCCTATTGCTATGTTTTTCGCATAATCTTACTGCAATTTCAGTCATTATTTTAAATTTTATTTTATTCCCAAGAAACAAATTGCAAAAGACTCTACAGTTTACTTGCTCTCCCTTGGGGAGGGGGGGCACCACGTGTATATGGATGAGTTCAGTTTAGTTATATTAAAGTACCGTTTTTGAAGCAACACGAGGGCTATTTTCGGACGGACATCGTAATTTTGAACCTCGGTCAGATGACGAGGATGATACCTGAGCCGGCACCCCTTCTCCAAACTTCTGCCACCACACCAACGGGAGGACATTTGCCCCCCCCCCCCCCACATATGATTTAACATGCAATAGGCTCAATACACGACGGATTTTCAGTGGAATCGGGTTTCAAACCCGGAATCCTCCCGTCCCAAAGCCGAGACCTTTGTAAATGGATGAGAAGCCATTGGATAAGTACGCAGGTTCTCTCTCCTGGGGGTATAATAATGGTGGGGGTTAGTTATCTTTCACCGATGATGATACGTACTTCCTTCTGGAGGGACAGAGACATTAGTACTCCGACCTCAGTATCCGAGCTGTCAGGCGATCGTTCTTCAATTGTCCCCGGACACTACGGCAACAGTGGAGGTCAGTGGCGAATCCAGAGGGCTATTGGGCTGCAGCCCCCCAAAGCTAGATCAGAATTCTTTATTTTATTTTAAATCTTTACAGCTGTTTTCTCTTAATCTCCCTTTTAAAAAAGTGACGACATATCTTCCTGGCTTTTCACAGCCCCGAAAAATTTCCCACTTTTGTAGTCATTCCACTCTTATTTGTAGCGTCGACGCGGTCAAAAACATGCTTTGGTTAGTTATTTCATTGTGTTTTTTATTAAATTATTGAAAGTGCTGTAGTGTTCATTACGATTCTTATTATCAGGTGAGCAAAGTCTGTAAAGTTAAAGTATTTTGATTTACATAAGCCATAAGGTTTGACGTTCGTCACGACGATACAAATTTTTTTATACCTCAGCTCTTACCAGACCCAAATCCTGGATTCGCCACTGGTGGGGTTAACTCAGTTTTCAGATTAACAGTTTACTTGATGGAGTGAATTTAAACTCACACAACTCAACAGATACACAAGTAAGACGCGCTAATTTAATTTTGGAATTCATTGCGTATTTTGTAGGAGGAAAAATTATACAATATCACAGTAAAATGAAAGAAAACGTAGATATTAAACGTGTTTCTCATGTGAATTGATTCCTTTAATTATGTGAGTAGTGAGTTTGGATTTTATGGCACAAGGGCCCTTCACTTAGGATCCTTTACATTAATTGGAAAGTTTATGAATAACGTGTTCATACCAAAAAGAAAGGTGATTGAGTAAATATTGCAAATGAATCCCGACTCTAATTCATATGAATTTTTTTCCCTTTCATGACGATGTATTAAAGAGCAAAATAATCCAATTACATTTTTTAAAAAAAATCAGTTTAAGAACACACATTTATTATTGTGCTAAGAAGTAGAATTTGTTTTCTTTTAATTTTTACATTCTACTCAGTCTTTAATTTATATTTCATTAATACAAATTCTTGGTTACTCTAACTCATATGCGAGAATTATGCGATGGTGTTTACGATGGAATTTATATTACAATAAAAACTTCTCGTAAGTAAGGAATTTATCTTCCATTAAAAAAATTTAAAATTCTAGTAAACATTTGCTAGAATTTTCGAAACAGATTTTTAATATAATAATAAATGTATCTATAATTAGCGGACTAACTTACCAAAATAAATTGGTTTCGAAAAACATTTTTCCTCTAGAAAAAATATCTGATTACTAAATTTTTAAATAATTTAGAAGTGTGTGTGTCCTTACTTTTTCTTTTTTTAAAATCTTTCTCGGTGTTTGTTTTTTTCGTGACTTCACGAAAATAACAACAGAATAACATTGTAATGTATTCGATGACATTAATACTTGGAATAAATCGCATTAATGCAGGATATTTTTTTGAAATAGAATACATAGGTATATCGGTTAATAAACGAAATAAAACGAATATATTATAAAACGAATTCGAAGAAAAATTAAAAAAAACAGCTTTCAGTAACATCTAGTTTTTAAAAATAGAGTGTGTAAACGTCTGAATAAATAAATACTAGGATAAAATACTAATTTCTTCAATTTTTCATGTTTCGGTAAAAACCGATTATTATCCGTCTGAGTTTCGGAATAAATTATTCGCTAACTCAACTAGAAATTTTTTAAACCGTTGGCAAAATATATAAAGACGAAATATACTGTCTGAACTTCCTAGTTTTCTAAATATTTATTACTGGCATTGCACGTCCTTATGTTGTTCTTGCCATGGCATTCATGTGCTACTTTCAGCATGCCGGCTTCTACGCTTTGTTTTCATGTCCCATTTTTTTTAAAAATTAGATGACGTAAACGGATGTTACATGAGAAAATTAACATCTCTATTCAATATAATAAACAAGCGGGAGTGGTCTCCCTTAACCTTTCTCGTATACTTCCCCAAATGGTGCCCCCCCCCCCCCCCCGCGTGGATAAACCAAATTTCATCCCTGTATCTCTAATAGTTTTCGAGTTATCGTGTTCACAGGCATACACACAGACAGACACAATTCCAAAATTGTGTTTTAATAATTCCAAAAAGGTCTAAAACGTGGAGATTCGTCAAAATCTCGAGTTCGAATTGTTTGACGGTTATATTATTCACGTACAAGAAAGTAAAAAAAGCGACGAATTTGAAGCATTATTCTATAAATTCCATAAGTTCCATTTCGGATTGAAATTCTTTCAAAAATAACCAATGCCACCGGTCTCTTCAATATTCCCTAAAGTAACGAGGCGAAATAGAGACGCAGCAGGTAAGGGTGGGGTTCCCAGGGACACCGGTCGACCTTGACAGTGCTCGACCCGCCCCCCCCCTTCCTCCTTCCCCCCTCCACTTTCTCCACCGGCAGACATCCAAAACAAAAACTACTCCACATCCGGATCGAACATTCCGCCAGATTGAACGTCCACGAGGATGAAAAAGCAGGGTGGGCTATACGAATAAATCGTTTTCAAAAAAGGAGTGCTGGGAATGGTGAATTTAGTTCGCAATTCTTCGAGTTCCATGGGTGCCCTTTTTATTCTGCGGATAATTGTTGGAATTCCTTATGGAAAGTTCCTTTTTCTTTAGGTCTAGGATTCCATTTTAAGGGATGCATTAAAATGTCGATATGGATTGAGATTTCACGTAATGTTAAGAAAAAATGATTAAATCTTATTTCCAGACAAGTTCTTCTCGAAGGGAACAAGAAATGGCAACGTTTCCAATGTCTTGCACAATATGACACTGCTTTCAGAATTATTACTTTCTCTCTTACGAAATATACAGAGAGAAATTGTTGTAATCGTCAAAAAATTCGACTACGAAATTTTAATCTATCTTCACGTTTTATACCTTTCAGACACCGATAAAACGATTTTTTTTGAATTATGTCTGTCTATCAGTCTGTCTGTGAACACAATAACTCAGAAGCGCAGCAAGCTTTGCCATACGATTTTATTACTATAATTGTAGATCTGCATAACATTTTGGATCAAATCTATGTAGAGTTGATTGTCTGTCGATCTGTCTGTTCTTGCACATGTGAATGAGATAACTCGAAAACGCAATAAACAAAATGAGTGACTTTCTGCATACTATTCTTTACAGAAACCCGAGAACTTTTGGACTAGGGAATGGAGAAACCGGTTTTTTGTATCGGTTAACAGGTTTTTTTAGATTTTTTTTGTCCCTGTTATAACTGGTTATTTTCTTAAATCCAATAACCAGGTAAAAAAAAACCGGATCGGAAGATAGCCTCGATTAGACTAAAATTTACCAACTTATGAAGCTTTGAATTTCATCATCTTCGGCGAATCAACGACAACCGCTTCCTCGAAGCGTCTGTTGTTTGGCGGATGACTGAAAGAGTCTTTATGAACCGATAAATATTGGCCAATGGGTTGACTACCAGTAAAAACAATATTAATAAAAAAAATTTCTACAAACGGCGTTTTTTAAAAAAGAAAACCGGTTATTTCAGAAAAGAAAGCGGTTATAACCGCCAGATTAAACCAGAGGTGAAAAAAAAACCCCCGAAAACGGTTATTTTTGCAATAACCGCCATCCTTATTTTGGACGATTTTGATACAGAAAGGGGTGGTAGGCAATGAGTATGATAAGCGTTTTTCCGGAGTTCTTTGTTAGGGTGTAACCTTCGTCCGGTTTGACATATTTTTTTAGCTAGTCTTTTTTTTTTAAGCCTTTACAACAAATCGATAACTGAAAATAAAATTTTTCTATATACTGCTAGTCCACACTCCACTTTTCAGTTCAACTCTATTTTGGAGAAATCAACTCTGCCTGGAGCATGCACACAAGCGCGGAGGGTTTCCGTATCTCAGAATGATCAGTATGATCTTTGCACCCAAATTGTCGATCTGTGTCTAATTTTGCACTGAATACGTTAAAGAGTAGAATGCCTGTTTATTTGTTTGTTCGAGAGTATACATTTGAGTGTTCATACAAATGCAATGAAAAATGAAATTAGGTATGTGGTCTTCACAAATTGTAGTCCATATCAAATTTTGTATCTAATATAGGCCAATGGTAAAAGGTTCAAAAATTCACATCGATTCTCTTCTCTCTACGTCGAAGCCGAATGCAAAATGCGTCATATTGCGTAAGTTTACTACAAAATCCAGGATAGAATACTCCGATTGAATTTTTTTTCAGATAAAAATGAGTTTGTCAGAGTAATATTCACTACAGGGACAGATATATTACAAGACAGAATAATAAAGGAAGTATACATTCTCGAAGAGATTTGCCTCGAAATCACGCAATTGAATAAAAGGTATGAAAACCAGTGGAGGATTTTGAAAATATGAAATCACAGGCATAAAATCGTTTTGAGGCTCATCTCTACCTAATGCCGTAAATTCGCCGTAGGCCTAGAACTGCGGTGACAATCAAATAGATTTTGAGGAACCTTCAGACTCTCGAGACGCGAGGCGAACACCTCTAGCACCTGCGCGAAAATCCATCACTGATAGAAACCTGGTGGGAATCTAGCACAGAGATTGAAACTGTTAAAGGCATGCAAGGAATTCATTAGTTATAATTCAAAATTCGAAAACACGGTGAAAGCTGAACCATAGGAAAAGCTTTACTATGATTTAAAATAAATGCAAACATGCGATTTTATTCATTTAGCACAAAACGGATAAAATTAAATGATTATGAATAGACACGATCATTACTTTTAAATACATGGAAACGAAAATAAATATAGCATTTTCAACAGGATTATATTTCAGCTAAATTCTCAAACTTTAAATTAGATTTGCGAATGTTAAGTTG